>JAULBM010039450.1:0-10832 GCA_032357055.1 Geukensia granosissima
ATGTCCAGCAGAGTGTTTTCACAGACATCAGAATTTTTTGTGTGAAAAAAACCATGACACCCCCATACTTAAATGGTCGTTCCCTTATAACAAATAATTAAATAATTAAAGGCAAAATTTAACTGCGTGTAAAAATCTTTATCTTATGTTCATCAGACCCGCTATAGGCAAATATAGGTTAACTGTTAAGGATTTCTAGTTCCACCCTTAGACTAAATTGTTCCTTAGTTCATGACGTATTGAAGGCCGATAAACTTACTATTCAAATAAAAACCAGAGATTTTACAAATACATTGTTGGAACGATGCGTTGACAAGTTCTTTGGTTAAATTGATTCTTTTAATTACTGCTTTTCAGTTCTTTATTTGAAAAAAAATGTAGTGAGTTGCTATAGACGTTTTTCCTTGACTGCTTAAAGTTTTCACCATTATTGCTTTATATTTATTTCATTCTTCTGTCGCCTGCGATTAACCTTTGTCGTTCTCATCGTGAAACATCTATAATCCACTAACCCTACTTATTCGCCCAGAAAGAATTCGACCAACTTGAAGAGAATATATATTTTACAAGAATTGAAGCTCTATCCATCTATTAAAACATAAGTGCCTCCAAAAAAGATCCATACCAATATATAATTTGCTTAGTTTCCGGATCATTAACACATGATAGAATTTAACCAACTTGAAAAGATTCTTCTATGAAATTCTTTTGTTTTATATTGATAAATAAAAGGGTAAGATGAATTAACGTTGTGTACATGGCTATGTTGGCAATGTCGGCAACTTAGACAGAGTAAAATGTACGAAATGTTGTTGTTATTTTGTTAGGATAGAAAGACATTTCTTGTATATTTGTCTTCATCGAAACGTAGACAAAATGTTAATGAAATGCAAAACGGTTGATGGAGACAACGTTGTATGATATCGTTTCGATCCTGCATATTTTGTGATATCGGCATTGTCGACAATGCAGACAGAAAACGTAAAAACAAAAAAATATATATATATGTTGCACGATACATGTATAATGTTAAATGTTAATATACAGCCAGAGTAAATGTCAACAACGTTTTATGAAATTTCTTTGATGTTTTAGAAGCGGTGTCAAAATCAATTTGTAAATTTGACATTAATGGGATACTTTTTAAAAATTTTCACATTTTTACAATCAAATTCAACATTCGCCGACAATGTATGAATATTATATTTGTAATTTATATAATATAATAATCTAGCAAGAAACACATTTGTGAACAAAAAGATACGTTTCAGTCGAAACATATGTTATTGCATAATCGCTTTATGGGCACAATTAATTCGGTTTCTAAAATATACCTTGAAGTGCTGTTACAAGCTCCCAAGTCACAAAAATGTGAAAGGTATAGATGTTACCAACTAAGATTGGACCAACTTATTGGCTGAACAAATCACTCAAATATTTTTGTCAAATATACCAGACTTCACATTATCATTACTCAGTAGAGGTAGGATGCTGTGATATTTTTTTTGTAAATCATTTTGCGGTCTGTGATTTTGTTTTTGTAACTACCACTGAGTAGATGCCTCTGTAAGCCTTTTGTAAGTTCCGATGGCATCATTGGCCCAGAAGTCAGCATATTAACTGCAGGTTTAGAGCTGGTGATTTACTCATATCTTTTACAAAGGCTAGGATAGTATTGCTTACCGGTGCACGTCATAATTGCTCATCAAAAGCCTTTTACACTTCAGATGTGACCATGTTTACGGATGTGTTAAGTGTCTTGGTAAGTGTCTTCAATGATATAAAAGTGTATCTCATTCATGTTAACTACACGGCTTATCGTTGTATAGAATTAATAGTAAAACGGAATTGCCATTTTTCTCATCAAATTAAAAAGGAACTAAAAACATTTGTCCTTTTAGCAACTTTTTATTTAGTTCTAAAACATTAGCTTGATGAAAGGCCGGTCATGGTTTGAACAGTTAATAACTGCTTTCCCACAGCTTTTGATATAGTTTAACTCCTCTTCAATCTAGTATCATGAGCATGACCAGTTCTAAATAAAATAATATATCGTTAAACCTTACTAAATCTCACGCAAATTTTACATTTAATAGGATGTGAAATATTTTTGTTGGTATTCTATCGATGAATCATTCTTTAATTGCACAACTGAAGTCCCTGTTTACCAAATAAATATATATTTTGAATAGATTTATAGTTTAATGATCACATTCAATGTTATACTTTGATACACTAGAGGTGAAAAAGAAAGAATATTGTAGTAATACGGATTTTTTTCAGAGGCAGGAAACAACTTATCGAGTATCTTGACACCCAGTCTTGCAGGTATTATATAATAGATATTATAAGACTAAAAATGTATAACTGATAGGAATTATAAACTGTAAAATCATTTTTATAAGAATAAGAGTAAATCAGTGAGTTCAACTTGGGCATTTATGGACACACTCATTTTTGACAGTATATTGCAAAAGTTGTTCCTCTCGTTTGATTTGGCTTTCAATTTCGAATTGTTTAGATCTGAGTGCTTTTTTAGCTTGGGTTGGATCTAAAACTTCCTACGTTTTGGTCCTAATGCAACCGATGACAAGTTACTCATTGGAAATGAGAAGTACACGTACAAATCCTACATATTTATTCAACATTGGTGTTTTTTTCATTTTGAAACCACTGGGTCGATGCCTTTGAAGTTAGACCGGGAATCCCTGAGAGTATTTACCAACCCAGTTGTCAGACTTGTCGGACATGAAACTTTTCATAAAATGTTTAAAAGAAATTTTCTGCATTTGTTAAAATTCTAAGGCACTGACAATGCGGAAAGGCATCGAAAAGCATTATACTAAGTAGTAGTTCCTGACATCGGAATTGGTTTCCCGTTTCGATATGTTCAATTTTAGTGTTTTGTTTTGCTATGTTAGGATCTTGGTTTTTCTACGTTTTAGTTCTAATAGTTTCTTCTTATAATGTATATAAAGCATATCAAAATTCTCCATATTAATTTAGCATTGGTAATTTTGTATTTTGTATAATTATATTGCTGCAAATAGGGAATATGATACTTCTTGTTCATAGAATTGTTTATATTTATTAAAGTTGGTACATGTACCATGAATCTGTTTTATCTCAATTTTCTTTGACAACGTGAAGTGACTCCTGGGCACAAGATGAAATTCAAAAATTTGACTAAAAAATTTTGATGTTGACTATATTCTATGTCAGAGTTTGTTGGAACGGGTAAAAGGAGTATCAAAGAAAAATACTTATTCTTACAGCAAGTGTTTATTTAAGTCGATCTTTCCAATTAATGTATTTTAAGGTGCGTCGCGTTTTTCATTCTCTTTTTGGATTTTTTAGTTATTTGTTGGTCGAAAGTGGCTCATTTCATGTGCTAGAGCGAGACCGGAGATATACATTGTCAAATTATCTAAATAATTTAACTTGGATTATACAGTTAACCAAACAAGCTGCAAATATGTTTAAAGGCGCGCCGGAATGGAACTTTTAAAATAGTATTTCTTAAATGAATTGCGAGATCTTGTTCCTGGAAAAGAAATGTGCGAAATGTTTTAAATTCCCCTATCTAGACCAAAACAAACATAGCCAACACTCAACGTAAAATATCCGTAGAGAAATGCAGATTCATAAAATGGTATGTAAAACGTTTCCGACAGTTTAAAACATGAACCGTTAACCGAGGTATTATTTTTGTGATAAAAAATAAAAACAAAGGCGGAAATGTACATATGATTTAAAACAACGCACTGCACAAAGGCTTGAATATGTGTTTAAAAGTTGATGTTGTAGAATGTTGTACGTGTGGTATATATATGTTTGAGAGTACTTTTCTTTTAATTTGGTGTATTTTAAATGAAATTGTGAAAATTACTGTCAACACAGCTCACTTTGGCAATCGCTTTTCTACAATTTTGAAGATTTTTAAATGGGATGTAGGTGGCATACTTTTTACTGAAAATATATTGACGCATGTCGTAATTTTTAGTTCAAAATAATTTCGTCTTCCTTAAAAGATTTTTTTATCTATCTGTGAAAAGTTGTTTGAATGGGAAGTTTTCTTTAGTTAATTTTAATGCATTAAAAATCTAATTTTCTAAATAATGATTGTATTACTTTAAATATTGTGATTAACGGTTAATTATATTTATTAAATAATAAAAAAAAAAAAAAAAAAAAAAAAAAAATGAACTTGTGACATGAAATTCAGCTTGAAATATGATAAAATTGAAAAGCATATTTCTGAAGTGAACTGCGCTGACAGTAGACAGTTTATCGAATTTTTGATTCAGTAATTTTATATGCACACAAAAGCTTTTACAACTGACTCCCGAAAGTTGCACAATTTATATATTTATCTTATCTGTCTTTGGTTACCAATTAATCTGATTAAGAATGTGACAAAGAAAACGAAAAACATCTTATTAAATTCGATGTCTGTGATATGATGTGCTGGCCTTTTTCTGATTTCAGCGGACAAATCAGATTATGAGCGGACCACTTTCGTCTTCACAAATTCAAAACAAAGTAAGTAAAAATGCAACACATAATGAATGTTTCTAGGTGAAAATGAAAGACAAAACAATGAAAAGGGTAGTAAAAAAATAAAAAAGAAATGAATAATTAAATAAATAAATAAAATTCAGTAAAAACATAATAAAATTATGGGACTTGCACTTAATTTTATGCAACATATAAGTCAGTATCAAGACAACGCGATATAGCAATCAAATCCATTTGTAAGAAAGTAATGCCAGCCTTAATATTCTGTAATTATGTGGTCTTACAGTTTATCTATCTATGATGACATGTAACAATTGTTTTCTTAGGTCATTTGAATGTATCCATTTTGGCATACATTTGTGGCTGTGGTATAATTGTTCTGTTACTTAGAGGAATTTGTATGTTTAGAACATGCAAATACAGACTGGAAGTATGCTCAAGGAAAACGAACTCAAAGCGAAAAGGCGATAGCGCTGATGTGAATCCAAACGACGAACCTCAGCACCTGCGAAGGCAAACACATATATATGATGTTATTGACGAAGAAAATATGATTGAAATCTAGGATTCCACTATCGCGGACGGAGACATTGCGGAAGATGACACAACGAAATATAACTAATATTTCATATTATTGACTGTTTAGGATAATATTCTTCCTTTAAACCCATCTTTACAATGCTCCATATCCTTGGTTTTCATTATAGACAAATTTTTTAATTTAAATGCGTTTGATGAAAGGTAAATACATGTTTGTTTTTGTTGTACGAAAAGGAAATACGGTATTCATTTAATTGCAAAATAAATAAGCAATTCATAATTTTACTGTTATGGGTAAACGTACTTTGCAGTGTTATATATGAAAATGAAATGAAATGTGGTAACGTTTACCCTTAAACAGTAAAATTATGAATTGCTTATTTATTTTGCAATTAAATGAATATCGTATTTCTTTTTCTGCACTTCAACCATATGAAAAACAGAGGGAATTTAGAAATCTAGGTCTCATAAAGGCTTCAACAAAGGTGGAATATATGATTCTATGTAAAACAATATCCTTTTCATATTTTAAGTATAACCTTGTACTTATCAAAACATGAAAAAACTATAGTTATTTTTATCTTACGAATGCTTTTGTTTTGTTTTAGTTTCGTTTTTGGTTTTCTTATTTCTCAATAACACAACACCCTGTTTTCTTTTGGTAATTAATTTGTCACAATGAATCTAGACGGGCAGGTTTAGATTGATATCTTAGCTAAAAAGAATTTTAAATTAGCTGTAGCAAACACCGAGCAATATTTTAAGTTGTCACATTATGTTGCCTATTGTTTTGTATGTAATTTTCTGTGCATTATGTAGATTAAAAAAATATAAATCTTATGCAGTTGGTTTTTAATTATTGTTTTATCACTCCTCTGTACCATGTTAGTGGAGGATGGAGTACTCACAAACATGTGTAACCCCGTCACATGCAAAGCGTGCCTGTTCCAAGCAAGTCCGATAGATGTCGTTTTTTTCATGTTTAGGTGTTACTTGTTTTGTGAACTTACTTGGTTATCATCATATTCAATTTTTGGGGCCTTTTACAGTTTGCGTTACAGTATGGATATGTGTCCATATACTGAAGGCCTATAGAAAACATGTAATGTTTGAAATATAAACGTTTTGATGAACTATACCACACCTACTTTTTCTATATGTATCGTAAAAGCTGCTTGTAAAACGAAAAGGTAATAAGGTGAGTCTGACATGGGTTCTCTTAATCGTAGGGGGGACTAAGCCTGAGAATAAATAAGTTCAAATAATTGTAAACATTTACTGTTGTCTTCTGATATTACAGCCTTAAAAAATACCTATATAAAAATGATAAAGAATAATATGTTGATATCTAAAGTTAAAATATTCTGAACGAAAAATATTTCTCTGTCCTACTCCTGTAGATTCTTATTAAACAGTCAGGATAACTACCATATATGGAATGAGGTCCTGAAAGGTCAAATGGCCCTAAAATTCTTCATATTTGTCTGGGTAAAAAATCTGAGCATGGAAATTATAGATATTTCAAATATGAATAAAATCCTAAAGTCTCGTCATTTTCTATGCTCGGATTTTAACCCGCAACCAAATGAACTTTTCATATCTAAAACAATAGAATTCAATATTTTTGCAAAATATGTGAAATTCTTTTGAAACATGGTTAAATAAACCTCATTGATTCTTAAAATATATCTAAAAATTAAAATTGGAACTTTCTGTTTTTTTTATTTTAGAAGTGTATGCAAATTTATGATACATTTCCGTTTTTGGTAGTGTTGTTGACTGTTAAATGAACGTATTGAAACGCAATATAAATTCAGTTCTATACGAGAATACAAAGTAAAATCATGGACATGACTGTGTCAGAATAAGTAAGAAGATAGCTAAGGAAAAGAACGAAACGAAGATGTCGAAACTAAACAAACATTCGAACAAGGAGCAATAAAACACTATATTTTACGTTTGAAAAACAATGAGAGTTTGTGCTTTCGGTCATCTGGAAATTGAATTAAAAGCAAGTAATATAGATATAAAAAAACTGAACATTTCAATAGTTTTATATGTGGCAAGCTTTAGAATTCCATGAAAAGTTTACATTGTAAAATAAGCCATATGCTCAGACGAAGTTATTTTTGCACAATAAGCAGAAGATTAATTGCACACTAATTGGTTATTAGGAGATTCGGATTTGTAATTTTGTCCCATTTATCTGATGCACCGCGGTTGAATGCATTTTTTTATTCAGTACGTTTAACAAATGATATTAAAGGAAGTATGAATAAATGAATTTTGCGGAATGACCCAATTAAATAGAACATTGACATTATAATCAAAAACAATTTTGAATCAAAAAGCAAGTTTTCAGCGGCTGATCTCTATAAAGAGGACAAGGTTGAACAACTTATTTTTAAAAACTCGTAAAAGAATAATGGAAAAAGTATATTCAACAAATATTTGACATAGCTTGCAGGATCTAAAAATTGCGACATTTAATTTAAAACAGCATTCATGCATGTAGACGGCCTAGTAGAGCTACATGGTCAGGTGTCGAGAGTTAGACATGTTAAAAACAACATTTAAGTAGAATTTGATGATTGTTAGCAAAATGCCGGGTAGCGGATATACTGTTGGTGGCAAGTCAGTTGTTTACACGTGTTAACCAATGTTGTTTTATTTGTAACATACATTATGTAATAGAAATATAAAAAGGATGTTCAGGGGCACAAGCTATTTTTATGTCAGATGAATCACACTTTGATAATGTATAATCTATATCATTTTATTTTGCACATTCGTATTTTTGCTTGTATTTTTTTTTGTTTTAATGCAAATTTTTGGGTAAATGAAGGACACGCTCTGTGTTTTCCCGTTATTTTGCAGGGCCCGAAACACAGCTGTAGAAAGAATTTGAAGATAAAAAAAAAAGAAATCGTTAAAACAGAACTAAAACCACGGCCAAAAAAATAAAAAAAAACCCAAAAGATTAACATCAGTATGCAAAACCCGACCTATATCCCAAAACTTAAGTATCAAGACCCTTTAAAACAAGTGTGTTCCAGAAGGGTAAGCAACTTCTGTTTCACTAGTGCAACGATCGTTTTACTCGGTGGTCAACTGAGTTGGTGATAATACTTATTTATGAACGTATTGGACGTTCGGCAGTGGGAAAATTATCCTAAATTCTTGTTCTTTTGTCTCCATTAAACTTTGATTGGAATCAGCGGATCAACTGAGTAATAATTATGCAGATGGGCTGGAATGTTGTTATAAATAAACGAAAAGTTCACAATGGGAAATCCAAAGTCACGGTTTCTTTTTGCAAAGTTTTGTTTTAACTTTTGAATTAAGCATACATTTATGCTTAACCCCTCATCTAAAGACTTTTTTCAAATTCAATTTCATTACGTATGCCATTAAATGATGGGCAAATGATGAGCAAACTACTGAAGCTAGAGCTGTGGTTTGGATATAAAAATACTTGTTAGAAAATTTTTTAAATGTTGTTTTCTTTAAAAGCTTTCAGGTATTTCATCATTAAAATTTAAAGCAAATTCGGACTCTTGACATGTATTTACCTTGAATGCTGCATCCTAAAATGACAAACCTGTTTGTATTACTATTTGCAAACTTCTTTAATCTGTGAGGAATGATAACAAAATGCATTAATATCATGATATTTATAAAGGCCTATACCATCATCGTTTATATTCATATAACTGACCTGTCCGTCTTTTTTGATTTACAACCGTCTTTCGGGTCCACATCATTAATTCTAATTAGGGACTTTATATTTTTCAGATGTGATTATTATGCAGGGTGCTTAAGTTTAACAACGATCAGTAGTTCAGGTAACTTTTTGCAAATTCTCCATAAAAATTTCCATCGTATACACATATTGTTAAAAATTTTTAGATTTCGATATTAAAGAGAGAAAACATGGTCGCAAAAAAATTATATAAATATTTAATAAGATTTTGAGATAATAATGTAATCAAAATAAAATGACTTCGACAAGAATGGATTTCAACTCCAGAACCGGATAATTACTGTCTAAATTGCAGACAAAAATTTTAAAGCTAAAAGACCAACTTATTTCCTCGACTCTTGACTTTCGACAGGCACATGAAACGTGTGGTGTGGTTAATTAAACATCTCCTTTTTTAAATAAAGCTAAGTTTTACATGTTTTTCGATTGCTTTTTATGATTATATTTTTTTATTTGATAGACTTAACAACAGCCTTGCCTTTGGTTGGTTTTGGATCAATTGTAATATTATTAGTTTTTTCTGTCATTCTGTATTGTATTCTCAAAAGAAGGAAACAAAAAGGCCAGGAGGCTGCTGCTGAAACTATGTCAGATGTGATTGAAAATGGCGAAAACAATACACAGTCATTAGAAGCAGACTGCATGAAAAAAGACACAACTAATCATGAATATGAAGCCATAGATGAACTTGGTATAATGCCTGACTTAATGTCTAATAATATGAAAGGAACCGGAAGAAAAGCTGTAACATCAACTGATACTTCTTTGTTTAGCAGAGTGCAAAGTGATGGATATTTAAATCCGTATTGTCCTCTTCGTTTTGATAGCTCTGTAATATCTCATCGTTATAATGGCGTTGATGTTCTTTCCTTAGAAAAATGAAATAATTATATACATCTTTCTGTACTCAATATCAGTCTTTTTGGAGTGCGATTTTCCAGCTTAATTAAATGATATGCGTTTCCGCCTTTGTATATAGTTTTAATCAAAAGAAAGAATTGTCCAAAATTAACGGTTCAGGTTTTACACTTTGCAATGGTGTTTTGCATACTTTTATCTGTCCCTGAATTTGTCTATGGAGATTTGACGTTCAGGACCTGCCGTCTTCGTTTTCGGCAGGAGATCTAATGTTTGCCCTACATGTAGATAAAGTTATTTAAACAATTGCGCGCATTCCCTTTGTTCGGATCCTCTATTGCGATTAATAAAAAAAAATTTTTAAATTTCAATTCAGGTGCGACTTCAGCATTTTTACAAGTTATTTAATTCTAGTTTAATTATTAATAACGCAGTGTTGACAATGTGTACTCCTAATCTCGGGCTAGCGCGTGCAATGACCCACTTCTGGCAAATAAATTGCTAATTGTACAATGTTTAATCCCCGTAGAGAATTAAAAACTCGGCACAAATTAAAATACATCGTGACTGCAAAAAAGTATTATTGCGACTTGCTTGCACTTTTTTAATCTACAAAATAAGCATTATTTTTTTAGAAATACGGCAAACAGTTTTTCTTTCTTAACCTTTTTACCCGTTCCAACTAACTCTGACATGAAGTATATAGTCTGATAGAAGAATTGTCTCGTTCTCGTGTTTTAAACGTGGAATGAAATGAAGAAACGACTCATGATCAAAACGATGTCGACCCTTTAGCCAACTGAATAAACACTACCACTAATTTTCTTAAAAACTTATTACATAACAGTTATCTGGGAGATATAGAACTTATACTTTGCTCGATGAACATTTATATTGGGTATGATGTTTCTTTAAAACAAGTTGAAGGGTACGTTTCTCTGGTGTAACTATTACACAGCTTGTCCGTTCCGGCATTGGAGTTTTAGATTATAATGGAATTTACTCTTTGTAATATATCCAAATTATTAAGTCAAAGAAGTCATAGCACCTATTTTGTTAAAACTTTTTCTAAAATATTAGCTAGCTGTAAAAATTCGATATCAATGCTTTGAGATACCCTGCGATAATTTGATTAAAAAAGGTATATCACATC
>JAULBM010039461.1:0-10831 GCA_032357055.1 Geukensia granosissima
CTCACAGTATTAATGTCAATTTTACGGGGGTATGCATCTGTTCTGTTGGGGCTCCTCTGACAACAGAGCTCTAGTTTAAACATTGTTTTTTTTAACTTTTTTTACAGTTGTTGGTTGGATGTTACAGAGACCTTTATATGGACATTTGCTGGGCCTGTCATGGTTGGTGCCTTGGTAAGTAAATTTACAATGTATATGAAATAGTCCATTAATTTACCACTTTAAAGTAAAGATCATTTCCATGATATATGGAGGTGGTAAATAAATGTTTTAATGAAGATAAAATTATACATTTATTCAGTGACCAAGTACATCTTATGGACCATGGGCATGATGAGGTATTTCAATTAACATTATATGCATACACTTTGTTTACAGTCTGTTTAAATAAAAAAAGAAATGGTAAATACTATTTTTTTTTAAATATTTTTTTCGTGCCAAATGGAAATCTAGTGTCTTAACAAGAAATTATGCAGTACCATGTGGCCATATATTCCATATTCTTTATTTTAAATGTTATCAGGATTCTGACTGCTAGATATTGTAAAATATCATTAAGAAGTTGGTAAGACATCATTTTCAAGAGAATTTTTCATGTGTTCCTCGACATTTACAAAAAACAAGTCTTTTTGTTAAAAGGAAGGTCATATCAAACTTTATCAAAAAGTGTCAG
This sequence comes from Geukensia granosissima, assembly GCA_032357055.1. Taxonomy (NCBI): domain Eukaryota; kingdom Metazoa; phylum Mollusca; class Bivalvia; order Mytilida; family Mytilidae; genus Geukensia; species Geukensia granosissima. The sequence continues at coordinate 674 of JAULBM010039461.1, forward strand.
AAATAAATAACACATTATCAATTATGCTTTCAATTACAGGATGAAATGTTAGGAGAATCCCCGTACAAATTCTGCCTTCAATTGATATATCCTCCTCATTGCACATGCTTTTTAAGGATATAAAGGGTATGTTCAGCAAGTGGATATAGACTTGGGGAAGGATGATAAAACTTAATTTACATCATGCATCAAGGCTTCATGTAAAAATTCTGTATTTTCAGAGTTGTATAGTTGCAACTGTTCTAGGTTTCCATGCAACAACTAGAGAGAAAGTGAATGTGTCAGACATTTCAGCTCATAGGTAATTAGGATTTAGCAGAATTTTATATTATTTTACCTTATTCTAGCTAATTGCAAGCTTTTCACAGATAAATGTTACTGTCAAAAGCGAAAGATATATATAACAATAAATATATATCAGTCATAATTTAAAAAAATATTCCTTAATATCCTGTCTTTTCTTTCAACAAATTATAACAAACTATTTTCTGGGCTTTCTGACATTAATATGTTACAATAACTCAAATTAAAACTGTAAAACACTTTTTCTAGGTCTTAGCATTAAATTGTACATGCATGAATTAACCATTTTGGATGTCATTATACAAACTAACTATATTTTGCATTTTCAGGACATTTTCTGACATGTAGGGAAAAACAAAAGAAAATTAAAAAACCTGAAAATCTACTACTGGTATTTCTTGATGGGTTTTAAAATCAGCAGTAGTTTTTGTTCAAACAATTCAAAATTTCAAACTTTTTTTTTACATTTATACCGTAATAAAGTATTGTGTTTGTATTTACAGATGTCGGATATTTTGTGGTGTGTTCCTCCTATTGTTACTAGGGTTAACCTGGATACTAGGACTATTGTCTGTTAACTATGACTCCAAGGCATTACACTATGTCTACGCTATATTTATCATGGCTCAGGGATTGTTTATACTGCTGGCTTATGTCATTGGGGACACAAAGGTATAGTACTTCATAGTCTTGTTGGGGTATAGTACTTCATAGTCTGGTTGGATTAAAATTTTATTGAAATAAATTTGATACCGTTACTTTATTCTTTGTTTTTTTTTACATTATTTTTAAAATTTTATATGTTGTACAGGAGAAAAAGGTTGTCTTGAAATAGGTATGAATTGTTAAAACCTGTACCATAAAATTTAAAGCTTTTACCGATGCGGGAAATGTTACAACAGAAGCCTTAATCAACTTTTAATTTTATAAGTTGATATCTGTTTTCATATATTAAGTTCTAGACGCAATTTTCAATAATATTTTAACACCTGGAATAATATCAGATTTAGGTTGTTAGGAAAATTTCTTGTTGTACTTAAAGAAAATCTACTGATTGCCCAATAATTGAAATTTCTGTACAGGTGAGAGAACAAGTGAGGAGACAGTGGTATAAATGTCAAGGCAAAGATATGAAATCTGAAGAAAATTTAGTTGGGAGAGGATCAACTATTTCTGTAAGTACATGTATACCATTGAGTAAGAACATAATAACCATAGTCAATCCTTCCGACGGAAGACAAAAATCAGATCCATCTTCTGTTGCTTCAGTTGAATTATACACATACATTATTGATTAAAATAAAAGATAATTTGTCTATATTTTTCTATCACATCTATATAAAAATGTATTAAAACAGTAGAAATCTTTTATTGTGATAACCACTTTTGTACTACAAAACATATTTATCAGTTCTAACACTGATTTTAACAAATTAGGTTTTGCCAAACACATTTCATGGTACATTTTAGAGATCAGCCTTAGCCTACCGAAATGATTCCTCATACGAAGGAAACCTGAACAGAATAAGTGTTGGTATAACAACTTCCTCAACAACCAGTCGTTCCACAAGTAAAAACAGTGGAGGATTATTTAAAGGTGAAGATTATCTCCGTAGTTCTACTACCTCCACCTCAGGACACGCCCCTGGGTCACTGTATCCCAACAAAAAATCGGCACTGACACCATATGCTTATGATTCCAAGGCTTATATGGAGAAGAGAGAGGGTGAGATGTGGTGATGGGTGTTGTTATTGTTGTGGTGTTGGCTTTCCTTAACATTTTATTTTTACAGATCTATGTCTGATCCACTAAAAACCAGTCTCATAACCTAAGTTGTGTTCTTTTAGACTTAATAAAACACTATTTTTCAAAGACATTTCTAGTTATCTCTACTTTGTTTGTCTGGGCTATTTTTTTTATGACTTTTATACAAGTACTATTAATGTCAGTGGATGTAGTAAGTAATTAAATTCCTAGTTACAAAATCACTCACCAGTGTTCCAACTGAAATTTTGAAAAAATCATATTAGCTCAAACATAAGAGGTGGTTCTTGGTGTTTTTATTTGAACTGTTTGTATAATATATTGATGTGCAGTGTCTTTCATTCTTTATTGTTTTAACTTTAGATCATACAGTTTCTCCTTATTTATGTTTTCATAGTTTTATACATCTAATTAGTAGTGCCAGTGAAATGTTTAATACTTCAAAATTCAGTGAAGAAGTTATACTTGTTCATCATGTTGTTAATAGTGTGTAATTATTGAATAGTTAATAGTGTGTAATTATTTTAAAAAAATTTACCAATGTTGAATATGGTGAATTTAGGTATGCTATTTGTATATATTTTAAGGAGTAACTTCTAATCAGTAACATTAGAACCAAACATAGGAAATCTAAGATCCAAACCTAGTTAAAGAAATACTGGTACTCAAATCAAAACAAATCAAAAAAGAAAGCCAAATCTGATGAAAGGGACAACTACTAAATGAAATAGGTTTCGTAGCCTTTCCTTATTTTCAATGCTTAAGAATTTAAATAATGCAGTAAATTTCTGTATGTAATTATTAATAGAAAAGTTAATAGTGTGTAATTATGGAATAGTTCATATTGAGTGATTATGTAATGTGTTTATTTTTTTGCTATAACAGAACAAGAAGTGGATGAAACTGGAAGAGTAAAACATCCAAATGACTCAGATTCTGACAGTGATGCATCAGAAGGAAATATAAGTCTAGATTTAGCGTCAAGTCATTCTTCAGATGAAGATGATGATGACGATGACAACTTGACCACATGGGAAAAACAATTACCGAAAAATCAAAAAGTTGGTGAGTGATCACTTTGTTTGGTTACATGAAGGTTTCTTCTGTTAAATGTTTTGTTCAGGTTAGTGAAACACAATTTTTATATTGAAAATAAAAATTAAGTTGGTTGTAAACAATTTTAAGAATGGTGAGAATTTCGGAGAAGATGCTTTCTATATGCTTAGCCAGTATGAAGAAAAAATATATAAAATTTTACAGTTCAATGATCTTTTACCCTGTTAATGATGTCATGTGCCACAAAAATGATATAATTCTGCCATAATTCACTCCTGAATAGGCTTGTTTCAGTTTAGTAACTTTATTTACTAATTTAATGTTATCTTTCATTAATATTGACAACCTTTGGCCTATTGTAAACACATATACAACAATCCTTTATTAATGTTCCAGAAGATGCAAAAGAACAGATAAGAAAAAAGAAAAGAGAGAAAGAAGAAGCAGAAAAACAGATAACAGTAGCAGGTAGTGTTTTGTTATCTATGAGACTGCTTTATGTTTGCTGATTAATGATGTACACAGTTGTATATTGATTTATGTTGGACTTATACTCTATGTCAGGCTTTTCTGGAGTGTGATTTTCGAGCTTTATAAATTTATTTATGTGAGTCTGCCTTTGGATTTTATATTTAATCAAAAGAAAGAATTATCCCACAGTTAAGGGTTAATGTTTAACGCTTTTATAAAATGTTTTACAAACTATTATCTGCCCCTGAAATTCTCTACGGAGATTTAGCTTTGAGGATCGGCCTTCTTCGTTTTAGGCGGGAGCGCTCAAGTTTGACCTAGATAAAGTAATTTAAAAAAATTGTGCACATTTCTTTTGTTCGGACCTTCTCTTGCGATTCATGTAAGAAGAATTACTTTTTAATTTTCATTCAAGTGCGCCTCGAGCTATTTTTGCATGTTATCAAATCCTAGTTTAATTAATTATTATACAGCCTTGACAATGTGTACTCCCGATCTCACACCAGCACATGCAAAGAGCCACTTCCAGCAAACAAATGGCTGACTTTACAATGTAAAATCCCGGTAGAGAATTGAAAACTCGGCGCAACTTAAAATACATTGTGGTTGCTAAAAAAAATTATTGCAACTTACTTGCACTTTTTTCAATCTACAAAATAAGCACTATTTTATAAGAATACGACAGACATTTTTTCTTCCATTATGTTTTTACCCGTTCCAACAAACCCACGACATAGAGTATAGATGTAAATCATAGTATTAAAATTCTGATTTAAAAATCTATTTTTGATTTCAAATATTGATTTACCAACTCTTTGTAGCAAATGCAGTATTTTGAAAAACAAAAACACATTCAGTAAATTTCATAGTTAATAAAAAAATCAATATAATGTCTTTGAAAAGTCAAAATCATGGGAGCAAATAAATATAATTGTCTAATATCTTGTTTCAGATACTCCTCCACAAATATTTAATAATAATCCACAGTTTAACCATTGGCCGGGTGATCCACATCTGGCAAACTATCACATAAACGAGTCGGAGTTCCGTCCATCTGACCAGTATACATTATCCAGTTTACAACACACGATGTCCAGTGTGCCACCAGATGTCACTCTACATGCTCAGGATTTCCAAGGTAGCCGAGAATATCTGGCTAGTAGTAATTATACAAGTAGTGACTTTGCTAGTACTAGTAATGACTATTCAAGTTTGTACCCAGGAAGTCGTGATTACCAGAGCAGCACTGCTCAAAGTAGCAATGACTATGAGAGTATTAGAGATTATCAGCCTCCTAAGAAACCTGGGTCAATAAGAATGGGGGTATTTTCTAGATGATATATCTTCTGGGTTAAAGTATAGTTTCTGGTTAAAAACCCTTGCTGGTTTTGGTTGTTTTTGGTTGGTACTTTTAGTAAGCCAAGGAACGGTCGAGTTTTATGCCAGTACTTAATAAATTGCAGTTTCATGAAGGGCTCTCTCTTGTGGTAGAGTCTTCTAAACAAGACACTATCCAGGAGTGGTTTGTCGCCACAATTTAGCTGATGTGGTTGTCAGCAAATATCCAAAGTATTTTAGGATTTTGATATACTTTAAGGAGGTTCAGGTGTCTTCCGCAATCTTGGATTGCAAACTTGTAGTATAGACTTTTTCTTTAATTGCAAATATTATTTCACGGAACAATATACTGTTACGAAATTAAAACTGAATAATCATACTGTAATTCTTCATCTTATTACAAAACAGATTTATAGATTTATTAATGTAGCAAGAAAACAAGATTGGTGATGCTAACTTTTCTTTTTATTTTCTGATAACCTATGATAAAGGCTATCTTTTCCTATCTTATTTTAGAATTCTATCATTGATAACCTATGATAAAGGCTATCTTTTATTATCTTATTTTAGAATTCTATCATTTTATGTACTCTATATTGAGAAAAAAGTAGTTTTCTCTATATAACCAACAGACAATGTAGGATTTTGCACTAGCCATTGCTTGAAAATGAGTTTGGTGACATAAACATTTGATTGTAATTTTTTTAACAGCACAATATAGGCAATCTTTGACAAAATATAAAAAAATTCTATCGATTTTTATTTAGACCCCTGAACCTCCTTAAAAATAGACAATCATCAAAGAAAGTGTTCAAAACAGTCCATGAATCATCAGTGTTTCACGTGAACATATAGTCCTGAATCTCAGCTAATCATCTCAAGTCGACCTTGTATACCAATTTTACATATGTATATAGAATACAAATCTATTTCTGCCTTACAATCTCACATTCCAATACACAATGCATCTCTGTTTGTATGCATGGCAGTCTTGTACAAATGTTGTTTATATGTAAATTATGTATAAAGTTATTTATTTTGTTGATGTTTACTTATATGTGATATATTTTGTTGCTTTGTTTTCTGTTAAACAGTTGATTTAAGTGCTTTTGCATATCATTTGTAAATACAAACTAGTTGATGTTGTAAATATATGTCAATATTTCAATTTGGGTTTACAGAATCCATATACTCAAGCCTTGAAGACTGAAAGGAAAAATTGATTTTTGTCAATATTATGTCATGTTTCATTCAAACAGTTACTTTATCCAGCTAGTTATGGAACTAGGAATAGGAAAGAATAACTAGCAATCTTAACGTGTCTCAAAATAACAACTATTGTGAGACAGAAAAACTTATTTTCTTTTATTATGTTAATTCAGGTCATAGAGACTATATTATACCTCCCACTCGTACAGACAGTTTATTGAATGATTCTAGCAGTATTAGTAAAGTGTCGTCAGGCAGGGTTAACCTGCCGTCAGAACGATTGAAAGTTCAAGTGCTAACTCATAATGGCAGTATATCATCAGACTCCGAGTAAGTGTAAGTGATACCAAAATTTTCCCACATCTCTATTTTAAACTGGATATGAATGAAAATTTTTTCGAAATATTGGGTTTTGAAAGAAAGAAAATTGTTTATGAATGTGTGACCAATAGTTCTGTTATGACATTATAACAGGAGACAGGCTGAATGTTTACCCTCGTCTGTGTTATACCTGTGTTTAGGTGTCTGAAAATAGCGTAATATTACTACAAACAATATACTTTAACTAAGAAATAATTTTATCAATTTTATACTACAGGGATTTTTTTCTGTAGGTGGAAGATGAAATATTTGATTAAAACTTGTAAGAATTTTGTTAGTTTATACAACATTATGTGTTCAATACATAGTTTAAATTCATCTATCAATACCGAAAAATGATTAATTATTTAGTCAAAGAATATCATAATATTTTCAGATACACTTCCCTGAGAGCATTTTATTTGCATGAACGTATCGTTTCACTGTTATGATCACAATTTTTTCTGTTGATTCCTACAGTGTTGTCTGCACAAATTTTATGCAAGAAAATAAACAAGCAAAGATTTGATGATGCCTGCATGATCAGAAAATCTAGTCTTCTATGTGTTCTTACAATATTTAATTTAAAATTTGGCACAGAAAAATAAACAAAGTTTTGGTGTTGTGCTTATTTTATCTTATTGTGAAAAATTGCCAAAATGCACACAGATTTTTTTAAACACTGCATTGATTTCAATATGATTTTTGAACATGGCATACATTTAATAATTGCTTCTATTTGGAAATATCCTCTTTATATATAGTAACTTAATGGTATTTCAGCACTTTTTATTGTTTACTAGACCAATTTCCTTTGGAAGTTGAGAATACATTTCTAAACAAATTTCATCCAAAATCATTTTCTTTGATTTTATTATATGTATGCTAAACTTACTGTTTGTAATTATATTTAGCATGTTTGCATGAATGCATGACTTTTTATTTTCTAACATTTTTGTTCTGTTTATTTTTAGGTGCAGTAATGAAACCCAGGTATAACAGTTCACAAGACTAATGCCAAATTATTGAGTGTCATAATTATAAACATTGATCTCAAATCATTTCTTTATTCATTCCCTTATAAAATCTTCATTTTAGTCATTCCATTTCAAATCCTTATACATCATTATTTGTGTCAATGTGCCAGTTTTTCAATGCAAAACTGCCTTTGCAAGTTGCAAGTTTTAGGTGGTTAAAAACATTCAACTTTAAACTTTGTCTCATTGAATTTAATGCATAATCAAATTATAGAAAATTGTGATACATTTATTAAGGTTGTAGAAAATGTTGTATTAATGTGGTCCAGTACATTGCTAAGTGATTAAGCTCAGTTGATCATTGAAATCCAAGTAGAAAAATCCATTTTTGAATATTTTTTTATTATTTTAACAAATATATGTTTAAGTGAAATATTTTTTATATAATTTATCATTAGTGGTTGTAGTCCTGTAAGGATTTGTTTACCTAAGATTGTACACTTGTAATCATTTGAAAATTAATTTGTGTTGTATTTTGGAAAATTTTAAGGACAATTTCACAACTTCGCAAATGATGCATTTTATTTATTAAATGTAATAAATGAATTTTCAGCATTTTTAATTAGCTTTTTACAAAACAAGAATATTTCTTCACTTATGTTTCATACAAATAGTAATTGACTGTCAAATTTTGACAATAAATTGCAATCTGGCCAGCAGTTAAAAGGTAAACATTTGCTGGACAAATGAATAACTGTGATTTTCATTTCAAAGTTGTGTATAAATGGTATGTGTAGAATTGTGTGTGTGATTTTTCTGAAAGATATATATTTGATGAATGTGATTAAGATATTTAATGTGTGAATTTGTAAATTTTATATACATGATTTTGCTTTGTATAAAGAATTGTCTTTATATTGAGCTTCATTTTTATATAAAAATACTTCAGAAGTAATAAAAATAATAAGATAATCAAATGTCGTTTTTTATTTTGAATATATTTACCTGTACTGGTAAAAGAACATTTTGTGTAATTTTCTTTTATCTGTCCATCAGTAATTTCTAATTTTTCTGGTGGAATTCCACACCTGTTTTTGAATTTCTTTGGTTTTCTTTTTATTTCTGATAAAGAGTATTATTTCATTGAAAATAATATAAGTCAACTAAGGTATATGCCAAAAGATTTTTTTCGCTATGTAGGAAAAGGAGATGTGGTATAATTCTCTATGAGACAGCCATCCAAAATGTTTAAATTTAAAACATCTACAGATTGCATTAAGCCTTTAATAATAGACAAATATTTACACCACAAGGCAAGCTGTTAAGGTCCATAAAATAAAAGTCTGTTTTTCATCAAATGGTATCCCTTACACATGCTCTGTGAAAACATCTGATGTGGAGAGCAGGTTTTGCAGTGGAGGTCACCATATTCATCACTTGGTGTAAATTGCAAATATATGATATATTTTTCATAGAATTGAGGTAAAATTTTCTTTGTGGAATAAAACTTGATCATTTTTCAGTATTTATCTAATGATTTTATGAAAATTGGTATTTTGCAAGTTTCAACAAAACTGTAGCCATTTTTTGTATGAAATTGAAAAAAGTGGTCATTTTTACAAAAAGGTCTTGCATTACTTTCAAAGTTGGTAAACCATGACCCATTAACTACAAAATAAACAATTCGTTCTGCAGAAAGGGCCACAAGATGACTGCATGTTCACTTTCTCACAAATCCGTGAATGTGGCAAAAATGGGTCCCCTGGTCAAATTGACACCCCAGTCTATAGAAATATAAAAAGGAGATTAGGTACTATTTATTGTCTGTGTGAAAGCCATCTGTAACATGTAAATAAATAATATCTACTGGTTCCCCTAAGACCTTCAATAATGGTAAATTCCCACACTATAAGGCAGGCTGTTAAATGCCCTAAAATAAAATCTGGTGATATTCAGATGTAACAATAATTTGTCAAATAAATATACAATGTTAAACAAGTAACAGTTCAACACAAAACAATGACATCCACTGGATTACAGGATCTTTGCTTGGGACAGGTACTTTAATGTGGCAGGGTTAAAAAATGTTTGTGAATGCTCAACCCTTCCCTAAAGTGGGACAGTGTTTTGAGACAAATCTTTAAGACTAACTGCATCAGATTTTACTTTTGAAGTTGATGCATTGTACACAGACAATAACAAATACAACAAGAGTTGACATGGTGTACTGACTTGAATTGATCTGGCAAATGGAGTCGACGTGATCCTAATTCCCTTTATGCAATATTAAGGTATCAACCTCCTACAATATGGTGATCCCTAGACATTCATTTTGGTGACCTTGACTATGGTTCAGCTTTGGGATTTGAATACATATATATTATTATCCAAGTATGTATTTTCTGCAATGGTCATAAATTGAATTCAAGAATTGCATGGTAATAATTGGCATATTTAGGTGAATTTGACTTCAAGTTTACACTATACTGCATGTGGTACAAGGAAAATTGAGTTAAAACTCTCTGTCCAGAACATTCCCAGAGAGGGTGGCTTTTGCGATGAAATGTTTCTAACCTTTCCGCAAGTTAATAGACGTATTTTACATATGTCGTACACTAACTCAAAAACGCTTTATCCGATTTTTCTCAAATTTTAGTATGTTGTTGGGATTGATGATGC
>JAULBM010039471.1:0-10831 GCA_032357055.1 Geukensia granosissima
ATTATTTAGGGTGTCATAATTTTAATCTGTTTTTCCATGGCACTGTTTTACTTTTTATCACGGAAGTGAATTAGGATACAATTAGGAAGTGTGTGAGCTGTGAAATAGTAGATGTCGACTGAGGTTGAAATCGAGTTTTTAAATGTAAAGGAGCTAAACACTTAGACCCAAAGACAAAAACTCAATTTTGGCAGTGAAAAAAATCAATTGGACACAGCAGGGCAATCCCACCCCTTTTTGATATTGATAATTGTTGAACTTGTTCTTGTCCTGGATATGCATGAAATATTTGCCAATGGACGTTAAACAACCAACAATCAATCAATCGATATTTTTTAAAAAGGAAAGTAAACAACACACGCTAAATTCCAGCAATATATTACGTACATATCACGGAAAGTGTGCTTCTTGCATAAGAGTCATGTTCTTGTCTACAATACATGCTGAAGTGTCTCCCAGTTCACAAGTCTTACATTTCGTGGATTTTTATGTCCCTTTTTCTGCATTATTTTTCAATACGAGCATAATCGTTATCTTTTCTTTTACTTTTAAAAATTAAAAGTGATAATCATAGAATGATACTTTTGTCTTATGATACTATACATGATGCACTGTATTTTTTACGCCTCACTACACTCCTGCCGAAAATAGTTATTTTTCCACAGGATTACAGACGACGAGATACGAATAATCCTGTAACCCCAATCAGTATGGTGATTTTGATATGTTAGATGTGCATTGCAGAACTGTTAGATCGAAAATATAGGAAAACCGAGATTTAAACGAAGTAAAATGCAGATTTCATATCCAAACACAGCGAAATGGTCAGCAAAGCTAAAGAAAAACTTTTACCATGGCAACTGAGCTGGAGAATACCCTCGGGACCTTTGGTTCACATGAAAATGCGAGCTAGTTATACTATGTACTCCGGTTCATTCTTGAAGACTATAATGGGACCTATGAAAGATTTAATTCGACTGTCATTTGGTAGAATGTTGTCTCATGGATAATCATGCCACATCTCCTATTTTCATAACATATGTTGAATGAGTATGGTGAATTCTATGCTATATGAGCATTTCAAGGATTAACCTCTCATTGGTATTATAAGAACTTAAACATCGGAACCTAGAGCTTCAAACATCGAAACATAGAGAAACTCAATTCCTACAAAATGAGGGTGAGTTCAGTTGCTCCGGACAGGTAAGCAACTCCTGCTCCACTAGTGAAACCCGTCGTCTTAATTATCCTGGTCACATATTATGTTATTTACAACCGCTACAGGAACGGATTTGTAGTGTAAACATATTTTATTAATCAATTCACATCAAAAACATATACACAATGCAATTAACACAAATACAGACAATACAATGAATTAATTAAAGGGATTCGAAAACAAGTTATTAATAACTTAATAACTTTGTTCACTCACATTTCAACGTGCTGCGGTCGTATCATGCTGCGCTTGCGAAACACCTCTGTTGCCTATGCTTAAATACTTTTGGCTAGGCATAAATATTTTTATTTAAGGCTCGGCAGAACTTTTCATTTTTAACAGTGTCATAGTTTTGACAACGAAATAAGTTGAAACACTTTGTGTGCCCTGTTCTGGCCGTTTTTCGTAAATATATCATTGAGCATCAATATTGTAATTTCATGAATAAAATATAAAATAATTTATAATATTAACAATCTTTGAATTTTATTTTGGTTTAAAAAATATTTGTAAAGGAAGCAATGACTTGAAAAATTAATCTACTCTGATATGCGTTATGTAAGGTAAGGAAACTGAAATGGAAAAAAAGATAAAAATCCATTACTCGAGATTTGGTTCAAATCGGTGATCCTTTTCAGCATTTCCATCCCATGCTTAACATCTGTCTAACCAAGACTAAAATATTAGCTTCAATGGAACGGTGCCATAATCACAAAAAGTCCGTTGCCACCGCCACTTTTAGAAAAGAACTAATATTGCCGCAATTTATTAACATATACATTTTTAACAGTTTGGACGACTTCCTGGGTCCACATTGAACAAAAAGTGCCATTGCTCTCATGTAAATGTAAGCAAGCTTATGCATTATATGCTTTGATATGGTGCAACTCCGCGCCAAACACGTCTTGTTACAAACTTGTCAGGTTTAAAAAAAATGAAACCCACTCAATTCTATTTGAATAATAATCCAGGGCCAGATATAATTGCCGGGTTCTGTATGTAAAGAATATGAATAACTTTCTTCTCCTTTTCTCCTATAATCCCCGATAAGTCCGTTACAAAACCCGATTAGTCAGGAAACGTCGAAAAAAACGCGAAAATCCGTTTTCATTCTACACCGTGTAAACTGGGCATTTGCATTTTAAACACAAAAAATACCATTGAAATGCTAAAAACACATTTATTATGTTTCAGTTACTATTATCCGATAAAGAAAATTACGATTATCAAAGAAGAAAAATACCCTAGGGTTACGATTATCATCCCGATTTTTTCAAGTCGCTTAGACAACGTTACGATTCAGATATGATGTAATGGTATAGATAAACCTTGCAGCTGAGTAACTATTGGCAAAAACATGCAACATTTAAGAAAAATGAGTGTAAAGATTTTACCTATATCTACCGTCGCCATATTGGGATAATCATTGATTGATTTGTATTTTACGCCATGTCGGCAGTATTTCAGCCATATCGTGGCGAGAACATGCGTAATATTTACTAAAATGAAATCAAAATAAGATATATAATACTAAAATGGTCAATTTGGTTTATTTACAAAGAAAAAAGTCTTGAAAGTTACGATTAAACTATAAAACATCAATATCACAGACAGAGCAAACAAAAATAATTCCAGTTACGATTATCTGTTTAATACCAGTGCGTAGCTTAGTTAGGACTCCTGATTACTTTAGATTGTTTGTGCTTATTAAATGTCAAATGTATTTTAACTGGACTTCCAACATTTTGACTTCGAGCACTTCTGACGCAACGGTCATACAGTGCTATTTTGTTATAAATTTATTATAGCTATTTGGTCCATTTATTTCAGGATAAGCAGCATTAGAACCAAGACAAAGGAAAGCTGTGGAAGAAGTACTCCTATTAATAATCGAAAGATGAAGCTAAATCCTAGGAAAGAGTTATTTTATGTGCAATACTAAAATTGGACCGTTCCATAATCTCAATAGATTGGAATTTCAATAATAGTCCAGTCAAAATAGACTTTAACCTTGAACTAATTGCAACAGAAGTAATTTTAGTCTATATCTGTAGAATTATATACAAATAAGACAGAAGGAAAATTCAACAAAAATCTGACTTGGGGAAAAACCTTGAAATCAGAATTTCAATCCCTCCCATGAATAAATACAACAAAAATTCGAAGATACCAAAAAGAGCAGACAGAAATCGCCAAGAAGTCGGAAGACAGACAAGACCATGGCCAACAAAATGATACAAAAGACAACAAGATAATATATAACAATATGTGATGAAATTCTTGTTTTGTTGATCTGATTTACAACTTGGTTGTCTTATGATAGGAGTCTTTTTCCAAAATTAAGAAGTTTGTTTCAACTGACCATTTTTGAATTTTTAATAACTTGAATTTTAACTAATGTGTCATAGATTAATGGATGAAATACGCAAATCCCTTATCTAATTACGATGAAGTAATGACCTGAAATTATTATAATCAAACTTAAAAGAAAATCTCTGTACCGGTGCAACCTCTGTTTATCTGTGAGCTGTTTTAAGCTACAGTCATTGAAGACAGCTTTGTAGTCAATTAAAAAACTCAACCGTGTTCGTGAAGGAAGAAATATATCATTTTTAAATGTTTAATAGACTTATTGAAATTGGGTTATCTTCCCTCGACACACGCATTTTTGGAAAATTCACAGAACAATCAGGAAATTGTTTCATATTTTTTCATAGTTCATTGACCAGACAGGAACGATAACATAGAATGTCCGACATCCACATGATCCAAACAAAGTAAAAGCAACCAAACCGAAACTGGAATCAAATCCAGCAGTAAGGACAACTACAGAATTGCTACAACGCAAAATGCAATAACAACATGAACAATGCACTTTGCATTGAAATTATGTAAATACAACAAGTGATATTTCATGTATTTAAAGTCCAAAAGTTACTCCTTGATATGCGCATATAGCATATCAAAATTTTCCAGTTTTTTTTTTTTTTTGCAACAATGGTAAACTTATACCTCTATGCATGATAAAATAATTTTTATTACTTTGTCTTAATTCACAAAAAGAAAGAAAAGAAACATCAGATGTTGAATGAAAATATGTGAGGAATTGGCCATTTTTGTGAATTCCAAAACAACATTGGTATAATACATGTACCTCGACCAATATCACCAAAAGGACTTAACAATTAGTTAATATGGAACTAGATGAAATACCAAATGCCTTAAATATTCTTTTAAAAAAATAATTACTCTTATCAGAATATAATTGCTTATTGAACCCGTTTTTATCGTTATGCATCATTTCATTTTTTTAAAATTCCAAAATAATAACACATTCTATTCCAACAAGGCAAAAACTAGTTTCAAATGGATTGATTTTGGCTTGAAGCAAGCCAGCGAACAATAAGAAATCGAGCGAACAATAAGATGATTTAACTAAAAATCAAAAAATCGCAATAAACAATAACATTCAAGAATCACAAATTTCATATTAAAAAGAATGCTGTTGGAAAGACATCATCCACCCAGGCAGATTATAACACAATTTGCTGAGTACATTTAAACCAATCTCGTAAAAATACGTTTTATCTCAATTTTTGCTATTGTCCAAAAAGTATTAAAAATGAGTTCCATTATGTGCCTGAAGTAAAAACTAAAAAACGTTTAAAGCTTTTTGTTTTGATCCCTGGACTAAAATTGAAATTTCAAAAGCTTATTGCACATCCACATCCTATGGGACATCTGTATATGCTACCGTTTTACATCAAAACTTAAATAAAAATATGAATGGGGTTAAATTGATTGATTAAATGTTCCTGAACGTCCAGCAGCAAATATTTCTCGATAATGCATATTCAGGACAAGAATATATTAATAACTGAAGATACTGCTCTGTACTACACCAACATGATGAGTCGGTTTTTAAGGTGCTAACTCATGAAAGCAACAGTCTGCAGGAAGACATGCCACTTTACCCAGACACATTACCTCGACCGGTCTTTGTTCTTACTCCAAAATGTTGCGTGCTTAAAACGGAGAAGTAGCAGATACCACATGTATCAGTTTTAATGTCTTTGGTTTGACCCGGGAGGGTATCATACCCACGACCCTCCCCCCTCCGCACTCGATACGAGCACGCTAACCATTACACTACCGAGGGGATCCGAATGGCATTAACGTCACATTCCAGTTTACACGTCTGACAGAAATAAATAAAATTCAGTAGGCTTTATTAGGGCATCTATATGCTATATGCAACTCAAAAGTGGACAAACGAACGAACGCAATGACCATATGTCCGCGAACTTTCATTCAAAACTGCAGTGAAGATAATAATGAATTACTTACCCTGGTTTTATTAGTGCTTTAATTCCATTCAAATCTAATAACGTTACAATAAAAAGCAACAATAACATATCCAATAAGAATTTGATGTTGTACATTTCTTAACCGAGAAATATATAATTATGTCATAACATGTGCGTAAGTCGCCAAAAAACCTTTTCTTTTATCAAATTTTCTTAGTTGTCTGACATTAACAGTAATTTTTTAGATAACAAGAATATACGTTTCACTGTATACTAATGTGGTTAAGTGGTAATTATATACATTTCCCGTTGTTTTAAGATTGTGAAACGAATACAATCCAATAGAAAAAAAGAATTTCATTTTTAAAAAAATTTCAAGTACATTTGGATACATTGCACTATAAATTTAAAACACGTGCACTGTTGATTTAAAATTTAACGAGCAAATGCCGTCACGGACATGCATATCACGGGCTTATCAGCAAATGAAATTATTCTCATGATTAAAAGAAAAATATTTCATTAAATTGTATTTTTTGTATGAAAATACATTTTAGTACTCTTGAAAGTAAAAAATCTTCAAAACTGCCGAAATCGATAAATAATTAAGTGTTCCTTTATCTCATCATGTAATTTTTATATATACAAGATGTATTTCCACATGTTCCAATATCATGAATATGCCACGGCTCTTGTTTACCACCTTAATATATATTTCGTCGTGTAAGTCCAATAATATTGCATTTAATATATATATATCACACACACACACACACACACAATGAAATTGGATTTTTGCCTACCCAGTTGTACCCTGCAAGTAGCTGCAAATGTTATAACTCTGCATTATGACTAATTAAGATATGCATTATTTCTCAAGGAGTCTGTGCTATACATTGTACCAAACAGATATGTGCCGTGGTTTATTTTACATTTAAATAATATATGTTTTGAATGGCTATCTCGTGGACAATATTGCCAAATCTGTTTTTTTTATACCTGTACTGTTTGATAGACATAGATATTGAGTATATACCCCTACCCCCCCAAAAAAAAAACAAAAACAAAAACAAAAACAAAAACAAAATAAAAACGAAAAAAATAAACTAGCTTCCAGATTTCTCCAGCTCATATTAAAACCTGTCATGCTGTCATGTAACATTACCTTTGGTTTTTTCTTTATTTTCATTCGTCGACTGCAAGGTTGTTTGTTGGTGCAATTTCTGTGACGTTCAGTATATTGTTATCATTAGGAGTGTTATTTGCGTATGCATGGTTTCAAAGAAAATATTGGTCTTATAATAATTATTTTGATTGTTTATTTGCATGCAAATTATACTTCTGACCGAGGATTAAGACCATACATTCGATTGTTTGCCTCGTTAAGAAATGTAGCTTAATTATCACCTATCGTAACATTCCAGTTTAAACGTATTGCATTGAATATACTGCCAACTTTCGTAATTTGAAGAAAAGCAGACTTGCAAACTACAGAAAATTTTATCTATAACAATTAATTATATGAACTCTAAAAATTGACTGTGCTGCGATAAAAAGAAACCAGTTCTTTGCAAAGGTTAAGTGTTTGGTGCAGAAATAAAGATAAAGACACGAATTGCTTAACAGAAAGCAAATAAGACACAAATTTGGAAAAAAAAAACCGTGATTGATCATAATTGTCATCCATTTGAATGACCAGTGTCGAAGTGGAAATCGTGCTGGCCTCGAGTGCGGAAGGTCGTGGGTTCGATCCCCGACCGGATCAAACCAAAGACATTAGAAAGGTATTTGCTGCTTCTCCGCTAAGAACGCATCATTTAGGAGTAAGAGCAATAAAGACTGGTCAGAATAATGTGTCTGGGTAAAGTGTAGCACGTCTTCCAGCGGACTGTTGCTTTCGTAAGCTAGCATGTTAAAAATCCGACTCAGCGTATCAGTCTAGTATAAAGCAGGGTTCATTCATCATCACCCATCATTAATTTGTCCTGCTTATACATGAAATATTTGCCGCTGGACGTTAAATCATAGACATTTCATCAATCAATCGAAGTGGAAATATTTGTGGTGCGATCTAACTCCACCGGCATATTAACATTTGACTTTAAATTCCAATAAATTTACGAATTGTCCAACTCGATCTATAAAAGATTTTACATTTGGAGGCTCCTAGCGTACCCGATGGAGGTTAATCTAGAAAGTTGTTTTGTATGTTGATACATTATTTTTTTTAAATATAATAAGGAATTGGTTGCAGTCTTTTCGTCATTACATTCCTTTACCTCTATTTTTAAAACTATATAGTGGCTCTATAGGGTTTGGAGTGAATATTAAAAAATGTTTTTCGTTTTCGTATTTCATTACAAGGGAAAATACGATATCCCTCAACAGTTTAACATTTTGCTTTTTTCGCCACGCAAAAGGATGTGCACATACACTGGGACACACCCAAAAAAGAAACTTGTACTAAGTCCCAGTAAAGATTGTACGACCGATTTTCTCTCACATCAGTTGTACAAGTCAACTTGCAAAGGGCCATGATTGAAAGTCTATGAAAAATAAGTCTTAGTCTATCATGTCTTTCCGAAGGAAGACCAATCAAGGCGCAATACAACTTTATCATTTATAAGTTGTCTGAATTCATTTAGATTTAATATACCTTTGTAAGAACTGGCCTTCATCCTTAATTGCTACTCAACAAGATGTGTAATAAAATGCATGCCTTGAAATGTTTTATCATAAAGCATGTTTATCTACTACAAACGAAGATGTAATGAGGCAGGTAATTGAATCAAATTCATGTAAAATTAAACGACAACACCAAATTGTGGATGCAGTTCAAAGGGGACGAGTCGATATATATTATTACAGACACGGCAACCTCTAGAACAAAACCAATACAGAACATGATAAAGACAACACAAAGACCGAAAGATTAACATTTGAGAAATGCAGATTCTATCAAATAACTGGAGTGAAATCGTTTGTCTATAGGGGGAATTAAGCAGTCCTGTCTCTTTCCCAGTCCGGAAATAATCACTCCAAGGAGTTTTGTGGATTTAGGAAATACTAGGTTTTAGTTCCTATGCTGCTGATGAGAGGTTACTCTTTGAAATGTACATATAGCTTAAATTATCTATATTTATTCAACATTGGTAATTTTGTATTTATTTACACTTGGTCATAAGTTAAAGGCCGTCTGATATTTGCACTCATTTGTGCAATGATAAACTGTTTATTTTATTTTTAATGCATGTTATCAAAAATATTTATTTGGTTAAAAGTGTGGGAAAAGACCTATTCTGGTCGTGACTAACAGCGATTGTGTCGTTACACCGGCTTTGACTACTGAGAAACACGACGGGTGCCACTAGTGGAGCAGTTGCCTGCCCTTCCGAAGTACCTGAACTCACCCTGCTTTTTGTAGGGTTCGTGTAACTCCAGCTTTAGTTTTCAGTGTAATGTTGCCGACCATAGTGGATACTGGTCTTGAACAGCATGATCGTATCTGTATAATTGCTCATGTTATCTTAATGTTTCATTGGTTTTAAAAAGACTTCCATGAAACAAATAAATTAAAATCTACACGCGACTTATTTGTATTCAACAATGGTCACAGTAAAACAACTTGAAGCTTTCGAAATTGACCACATTCGACAATTTATAGCTTACAGTCCGGCAACAATCAAATATATGAAAAATATAGCAACCATTTACTAGTAGTTATACAATCTCCATCGGATTGGGCAGGCACATAACAATTCATTTATTTCTGTTTTTGCCTGTGAAACATAATTTGTCAAATAATGTCTGCTTTTGAATAGCTTCGCAATTAATATTAACCCCGACACATGTGCCTGTCAGGAGATTTGTCCATAAGTTTATTTTTTGTGTTTAATGTTTTGTTACATTCATGTGCATTGTTTATAATATTCAGATAAGAGCAGTTTTCTTTTACGAATACACGATTTTTTTTGGGCGATTAAGAGCTTTTCGCAAGGATCGAGTCATAAGTGGGCTATAGGTAGGTCTAACGTGCACCCACCCCCAGGATCTCTTCCTCGCGATTTTGTAAATTCGTATTGTACCCTTTCTGTTATTTCAAATGTTAACAAGCATAATATTCTCGGGTACATTTCAAATACCTTTTTTTCGGTAGCTTACCTCGCGCGGCAAAATTACAGACGCTCAATACATTAAAATACTAACGCTCGCTTTATTTCATTCTTTTTAATTCTCTGCAACAGTCGTGTTCAACAACGGACAGTTCATTTGAGTAGGTTGTGAACATTTAGAGTGTTGATAAAAACTTAAGAGTGTTGATCGTATGCCCACCGTGATATTGGGATGATTTTGGGTATTACTGTGTATTTTGTACCCCCGATCGTTGCATTTAAGGTTTACAGACATTTAGGTACTGTTGCAAAGATGAATCTGTTATATATTTATTGACTATCAAAGAAGTTATAGCAAAAATTGTAGCCCTACCTAAAATTGTAGACCTACCTAGCCCACCGCCTTCTTCACGTCTTGTGGACACCTCTAGATTTGTAAATTTCCTCTGTTTTTCTCGTGGTTGGAGTGCAGTTTCTTTTACATTTGTAACCCGATATCTTTTCATTTTCATAATAGTATTAATATTAATATAATTTCCTGCATTTTTTCAATTCTAAAGCACTGAAAAAACAGCATATCAAAATTCACCATTGATATTTATTCAACATTGGTGAACTATTTCGTTTTGAAACCACCGGGTCGATGTCTCTGCTGATGAACCAGACGGGTCACCGAGGGTATTATTCAGCCTAGTTGTTAGACATGTCTGACATGAATAGGGAAAGGGCTCCAAATCTAAATTGCACCTATAGTAGTTGTCTCTAACTGGCTTTGGCTTGCTTTTTATTATTTTTATTTGAGTACTTTTCCTAGGTTTGGTCTCGGGCTTCCAACATTTTGGTTCTAATGCTACTGATGAATTACTAAAGGTACTCCTTAAAATCAAAAGCATCACTGAGTCATGGACATGATACCCTATGGTGACGCGGGACTGGCAGGACCTCCCTACCCTTTAACAAAGTTTCTCTTTTTTTAATTTTTTTTTGGCTTCAAACATATCCTAATCACGGGGTATAACCTCTAGGGTGAAATTTGTATAGGAGCGTATAAAATAAGTATTGTTTACCCAGGAGGGTAAAAACTGATGTAAACAAACCGCTTGAAATCTGTATGAAGTAAGAATGTTTAGTGTTATTTCGCCTTTCTTCGATGTGTTGTTGTATAAAAGTATGTCTATTCAAAGGCCAAAAGG
>JAULBM010039482.1:0-10830 GCA_032357055.1 Geukensia granosissima
TCTCCGGAGTTTGTCAGTACTTTTACATTTTCCCTTTTCCTCGAATATCCCCTTGGTATTTCTTGACACATTTTTCAAAGATTCAACAAGAAATTCGGTTGATTATTTGATTATTGTATCACGTACAGTGGCAAATATTTCATGCATATGCAGGACAAGAACAAGGAATCAAATAGTAAATCCTAAAATGGGACTAAGTGTGGCTTCGATTGGGGTATTTTATAGCCCCATGATGTTAAGTCGGGACTGTTTTGGTAAGGGCGGGTAATTGAGCCTTAAGCGACTGGTCACCTTCAGACTAAACATTTCGAGCTGTTCCAAAGGAAGCTTTAGCGTGCTGAGAGCGTGGCATTTATTGCACCATTTATATAATGCGAGTTTAAAGTCCAAACAAAATTACATCATTCCGTTGTATTTCGAAAGAAAAAAAAATCGAAAATTTTCAACTTTTGCTTTTGTATTTTTCAATAATTTTCCGTATTCAAATAATAATAAAGGATCAACATAGAGCAAATAACAAACTTCCATATTTTATTTAATCATATACAATTAATGCATTAAAATTCATACAGGATTCAGTTTAATAGTTTAAAGGCAAATAAATCAAGTTTTCCAAAAAACAAAATAAACAAAAATAAGTATCTCTGAATTATGCTTGTATACATAAAAACAATATGAAAAGGGTCACTAATAGGCATTCAAAAAGTTGGTGATGATAAGTCCAGTGAAGATGTACGGAAGACCCACGAAGCCCACAGATTTATTGTTTGGGAAAAATCAAATGGCGGATACAATATGGCAGATAATAAAAATGACAGAAAAAAAATGGCAGACAAAGAAAATGTCGGATACAAAAATAGCGGACAAACACACTGGCATACACAAATGGCGGACAAAAATGTTGGGAAAATAGAATAACACCTCTTGCACTGGCTTCCGCACGAGAATGTTCAGTAGATTTGCATCCTTATATAACCAAAGCAGAGCATACATCAAAAAGATAGGAAATTCCAATATACAATAAGAAAAAGAATAACCCAAAACTACAGTTCGCTTCCGCTCGTGCATAATCAGAGAATATTTGTGCTTTTCCTATAAGATACAACCGAAGATACCATGTCAACCCAATAAGCAAGACGATCAATTCCGACAAATACCGGAAAACCAAAAAGCGCGGTAAATCCAACTATCCTGAGCGTGCATGGGTTTTTCCGGTCCAATTTTTGAAAGCAGAGGCTCCTAGCTTCCTTCAATCAGTCAGTAGAGCACGTAGGAAGAATGAGCACTCTGTTTCGGAGATTGTTTCCGGTCACTCGAGTTTCGCATCCGGTGAGTTGCGTTGGCCTCATTTCTTGTTAACTCCACTTCCAGTGACGTCAGAAGTGAGCCATTTATTGATCATCCCAAAAATACGAACTGAACGGTACCAATGTACTTCTTACAATTTTAAATCAAATTGGAAACCTTAAACCCAAACTGTTAGAAGAAAAAAAAATTGAATTTTACCCATTTGGGCCCCTTTTTTAAATGCAAGAACATTTTATAAAAAATAGAAGACTAAAATCACATGCCTTAAATGAGAATATGACTACCATTTGTCCCTTGTTCAACACTCTTCTTCCAAAAGCTTATTGCCACGTACTAAATGTAACTATTCTAAAGTAGAAAACTATAACTTTACTGGATTCCAAAGCTTCACAAGTGTCCTTACAAGCAACGTTACATTGCAGGGTCTGCCAATTGCTCCACAAAACCTCTTTCCAAGTTACTCACAATAATTCTATCAGCAATGAAAAATGGGCTCCAGAGTTACTGTCAAACAAGCCATTTTAGAAGTGGCGTGAATCAAATTCGGATTCTAAACAATTCCAAAGTTCTGTTAGAATGCCTCAAATCAAAGTCCCTTACCAATTGCAATAGCATCAAACCATTTGATTTTTCCAACCTGTTTACGACTACTATTCAACATTCAAAAATCAACGAAAAATTAAGAGCCTTAGTTTACCTCTGTTATGTAAAAAAGATGGCAACCGCAGATACAAATATTTGGTTCTAGGGAGGGACAAACCTTATTTTGTTGTTAAGTACTCTGATTATAACAAAAAGTACTAAGAAGATTACTTTTGCTAGATTTCTTTGTTGACAACATTTTTGTAATGTTTGGTGGATGTGTGTTTCAACAGATTGTCGGCATTCCAATGGAAACCAATTGTGCACGCTTTCTCGCTGATTTATTACCTAATCGTATGAAGCTGATTTCATACAGAGAAGTTGCTGCTACTTAACTGGTCAATTGTATTTTGAATCCACTGGGTCGACCCCTCTGCTGGTGAAGAGGTCCCAGATAGTATTTACTAGCGCAGTTTTCTGACTTGTAAACATAACATATTAAATTCCAAATATCTATTAAACTTGCTAAATACCCTTTAGATCCGTACAGTTAAAATCATTGCTAGTTGTTTCATAAAAAAGAAAGAAAGGAAAAATTAATTTTATTTGAGAGATTATATATGATTTAGTTAAAGCACGAAATGTAAAGGTGGTGTCCCTGTAAATTTTTGAAATACGAAATCACGGACGAATTGAACAAACTGTGATGTGGCCAGTGGAATGTAGCTATCACAGAAGAACAATTATGTAACCATGCTTTTTGTCTAGAATTGGACTGTTTAGAATCTAAATTTGTGAAATAGAAACTAAATTTAAACTAGACAATATAGAATCATCATACCTCCCATTTCTATAAACATGTAAAGTATTATTTAATTTTGTTACGATCCTTATATAATTTTTACTTGTCCCAAAAAATTTACACGCAACACAAATTAAGACAACAATTTGATAAATATGCACCAGAATAAACAGAAAATTCCATTATGAAACACAAACTGACTGTCAATCTAAAAGCTAAATATTTTTGTCCTTTTACTAATAACGCCACTTGAAGTTTTTACTCTTGGTCAAGATAAAACACAAAGTCTGTACTTCTTTAATTTCTTACCGTATGACTGGCATAATTGAATATAGAGAGTCAAATATAATCCAGCCTTAAGCATGACGGAAGCGGTTTTTCATAACTACAGGGAATTTCAAAAAATTAATACATTTTATTGAATTTGTTTACAGGAAATATTCGGTATACCAGTTGAAACTTCCGGGCTACTACGTTTTATGGAGAATGATATAGATATGATTCAGTTTATTATTTTCTTTTCAACAAGTGACAACATTTTTGGCTTAGTTTTTTAGCTCAACTATCACTCGATGTCCGTCATCCGTCTGTTGTTTACTTTTCACATTTCCTTAAGCTCCTCTGCAACTGTGTGTCAGAATCAAAGCAAATTTTACAGAAAGGCTATATATTAGGTACTTTATTAAGATTGCTAATTTCATCCCGTTCCATCAACAAGCATCGTCGCCATAGACGATTCTTTTTTCTGATTGGCTGATACATTAAAAATATTCTCCGCTGAAAACGCTTGGCCAAATGGATTAATATTTTGTATGGAGCATGTATGGAAGGTCCTTTACAATTCGATGATTGATTGTTGGTTCTTTAACGTCCAGTGGCAAATATTTCATGCACATTTCTGGACGAGAACAAATTCAACAATGATCAATATCGAAAACGGGTGGGATGGGACACAACAGGGCAACGGTTTTTGACTGCCTCTGGAAAATGGGAGTGATTGGTGGCGGAAAATTTAGCCTTTGGTGGGTGTTCTCTTTTTTATCTCTGTGGGTCTAGCCCTGGGGACCGCTCTGGTGCCAAGAAGGTCCTTTATCAAGTTCCCTCATTTTGTCACGATCTGGCCAAAATACATGGCCGCCACGGACGATTTTTGTTTCTGATTGGCTGACACATTAGAAATCTTCTCCTTTGAAACTGCTTGGCCAAATGGATAAATATTTGGTATGAATCATCTTTGGCAGGTTCTTTATAACGTTTCCACATTTCAGTCCGATCAGATAAAAATATGGCCGCCATTTACAATTTCTTTTCTCTGATTGGCTTATACATTAAAAATCTTCTACTCTGAAACCACTTAGACAAATGGATTTATATTTGTTATGGGGCATCTGTTGAAGGTCCTTTATAAAGTGTCCTCATTTCATCCCGATCGGAAAAAATAGCCCCAATGGACGATTTTTGTTTCTGATTGGCTCATACATTAGACAATCTTCTCCTCTGAAACCGCTAAATGGATGAATATTCTATTTAGAGCATCTTTGGAATGTGCTTTATGACGTTTCCTCATTTAGTTTGGATCAGACAAAAACATTGTCGCCATGGATGATCAATGTTTCTGATTGGTTGGTAAATTAATAAGTCTTCTCGGAAACTGCTTGGCCAGATCGATTAATGTTTGAACTGTAGCATCGTTGAAAGGTCCTTTATGAGATTTCTGTATTTTCTCCTTATCGGAATCCATGGAGGATTCTTGTTTCTGGTTGGCTGATAAATTAGAAAATCTTCCCCTCAGAAACTTCTGCGCCACATGCCAGGTGAGCGATACAGACAAAGCGTGCTGAGCTTGTTTTTTTCGGAAAGATGTTTGGATATTGAACATTATAAGAAGCACAGAGAATAATGTCTAGCCATTAAAATTTAAAATAAACCTTTTAAAGCCAAAATATCTTCAATTTATTTTTGAAATCTCTGTGATAAGATCAAAATACAAGTTTATCAATATTGAATGAAATATGGTGAATTTTGATATCACGTACATCAAAGTAATGTTATTACTGAAAATAACAAAAACTTGTAGCAGTTTAATAAACATATTATAGATCAAAACGGAGTTTTCTTGAAAGGTAATGCAAGACGTTTGAATACGACTTCAGCAAAAACGTCCTATGTTATATTTTAAGTTTCTTACAATGAATCTATAAACGTATAAAGAATTCTACAACATAAAAAGGAGAAAAACAATAATCCCGTGTAGATAGTGAACTTTTCTTAATATTTCCTAAATAAAATTAGTTATTTTGGTAAGTATGTTTACTTTAACTTGCATCTCAAGGAAGTTCTGATAATACTGTGTCTAAATGCAACTACAGATAAAAAGGTCATTGTGTTGTGATCTATTCAAGCTTTTTATCTTTAATTGATAAAATGAAAAAGAAATAATATTGATTACTGACATGAGAAACCATGTAACTAAAGAATGCATGTGTACAGCATTTGTTTGCTGTTTGTCCATAAATAATAAAAAAAAATACTACGAGCAAGACGATTTCTCTTTCCCTACTTTTTTGTACGTTTGTACGTTCTTTGACTGTGACGTCCTTTTGGCTCCTTCATTACCAATGTTAAATATGGTGAATTTTGTTATGAAACTTTATGTTTAATATGGTCATTAGGAATTTTTCTTATAATGAAAAAAAATAGTGATGGTTCACAGTTTAGAAGTATTTATCAAGAGCGCGAATTTATCTTCAATTTCCAGCGAAATATCCAAATCTGGTATGTATTTAGCACCAATATTTTTCAAATGATTTACTGCAATATGAGAAAACAAAGTATTTTTAGAAACAGCAAGATCTCACTTTTCTGAGCCAGTGCGAACCCCAGGTGGCGGATAGGGGAGGCCCTCTCAATGGGGGGTTGCCAGCTTATAATACAGAAAACCTGGCCGTGGACCATAGGAAGTGACGTGTTTGGTGAGTGTCACGCTCCTTGCACGAAAACACCCCTTTTGTAGTTTTTTAAAAAGAGTGGGTTTATGCCGCTACAAAAGGCTAAATTTTATGTCCCTACCCAGTGCCAGTCAAAATCCATTGCCCTGTTGTGTCCCATCCCACCCTTTTTTCGATATTGATATTGATAATTGTTGAACTTGTTGTCCTGAATATGCATTAAATATTGCCACTGGACGTTAAACAACCAACAATCAATCAATCAATCACTTTTCACGAGTACACCATTCCATTTGTAAAATATTCACTGGACGCTGGTCACTATTAGTTCTAGAATAGAAAGTGGGCTTTTTTAATTCTTTTCAAGTGAGATATAACAAATTTTTATTTTTAAATAGTTTTGGAAGAGTATCAACATAGAGAATCTTGCAATGTAAGCAATTACAATCGAGATTGCTTAAGTTAAATTTATAGCCTTTGGAAAAAATTGAAAGTTTAATTATCGAGATTGTAGAAAATACGATTGTCAATGTGTTTACATGTAAGACTTTGTTTCTTATATTCTTCAATGTACTTATATTGTCGCTTTATGGCTAAAATATGGTCTTAAACCCAAGATGAATTGTTACTTTGTCAATGAAATTACGCTACATTGCATTCGGTGTTGATTATTAGTGCAGGTGGTATGATAATTACTTAATGGTAAACTGCAATGAAAAGAGCATAACAGTAAGAGAATATATATTATTTATCATGATTTGGTTGACCAGTACGAAAAACCATTACACAAAAAAGAACGAACATCTTCAGACTGTCGTGAATACAAATCAGTTCCTATACCGGTTGTGACTAACATCGATTGTGACTATACACCGATTTATGTCTACTGAATAACACGACCGGTGCCACTAGTGGAGCAGGAGTTGCTTACCCAGACGGAGCACAAGAACTCACCCTGGTTTTTGTAGGATTTGTGTTACTCCAGCATTTGTTTTCAGTGTAATGTTGTGTGTTCTGTGTTGTGTGTCTTTCGTTTTGTATTGTCTTGGTCTTGTCTGTCTTCCGACTTAACGATTACTGTCTGCCCCGTTTGGTATCTTCGAACTCTTTTTTTATTAACTTTCATTGACAAAGTTGACAAGTGATAAAACGGTGTCATTTATTATTGTACTGCATTGTTTTCAGCTGATGATATTCTATTCCAATATTCAGCAGATGTTTCAGTGTTTATCAATTGTTTTAAATTCAGAAATAACACAGTAATGGGGATCATTTCAAAGGACAATGGTCATTAAGCAGCGTTTTTTTGGCCCAAGAATTACGCTGAAAACGGAAAATTGTCAAATATGTATTATGTTATATCGTTTGTATTGACAAATGCCCATTGAAAGAAAATCAAACAGTTTTTAGTTTTATTTGTTGCACAATGGTCACATGAACAAAAATTGCTTTAATTGTAAAAATACTAAGAAATTACTTGACTTCGCACAATTTTATCAATTTTGATACAGAAAGCACAAAATATCACAACCAAATATTGCGCAATTTAAAGGCTATCAAGTACAAATGATAGGTTAGTCCATATTTGTGATGTTTTTGTGCGGACATATCTATTTTGAATTAAACGCCTCCAAAAAGATATTAATTTTTACAGAAAATGTTACATTCTTGTTGAAATAGTCAAATGTGCTCTGTTGTTTTGATAAAACTTTGGTAATAATGCGAGTTTAAGTTATGAATTATTAATTATTATACCCTTATTTAACAACATTTTCACAGAACTTATTGTTATGTCATAAACTGTAATATAATAACGTATCTTTTCCTTTGTGTAATGCACAGTGTCAAGTTAATGTCTTTTCTGCCTTAATACAAGTTTACCAATATTAATGTGCTTTATGTATATTCAAAGGCTTAACTTCTCACCAGTAGCTTTAGAACAAAAACATTCGGAGTCCGAGATCCAGTAAAAGAACTACTCATATTCAAATAATTTCTAAACTTAAGATATATTAGCAGATAACGTTAAGATACAGTTTTCATCTTTCCTATATTGTAATTTGTTCGATTCTTTAAGTATTATCGTTATATTATTGGCGTTCATTTCGTCATCCATTGTTCATTTCATTTAGTCCATTAGTGTAATAAGAATTCATAAATTTAACTGATCTTTCCATTTCACGGAGTATAACCTCTAGGTCGAAAAATCGCATAAATAATGACGATTTTCCTAGGGGCGGGTTAAAATTTTACTAGAAAGTACTATTTATTCCAAATAAATCGTTCGACTACAAAAGTTGGACATGGCCTATTCAACGCCGATATTAATCAGCTAACTGTTAACCATTTTCACCAACGGAAGAAATCGCACGGTTCGAGAAAAGTTCCTGTTTTTTTTTTCCTAAAGTATACCGTGTTTTGCCTCCCCCTTTTTGGTACCGACAAGAAATGGAGACAACAAGAACGATTGGTGCTCAAATACATCAGTTGCAAGATTTCTTATTTGTTCCTTGTATACACATTGATTATACAATAAATGTACTTACCAATAATTCTAGGTCATACGAAATTATCAAAAATAAGTATAAAATCCGAGGAAAACATAAAAAATAAACGGCAAGCTATTGGGAGCCTATGGTTGAATTATTTCATATTCCTTGGCGTTCGGACAGTCAATTTCCAAAGATGCCCTGACACTGTGACTCAATAATGAGTGGAGCTGAACCGATCTTTTGCAATCAAAGACCCTATAACTTTGTCAAGAGTTCTCTTAGTTTAAAATAAAAATCTAGATAGGACCAGCTTAAGCAAGAAACAAAATGTGTCGAATAAAATTCTAATGCTCATTTTAATAACCTTTATTAGTATCCTGTGGAGGGGAAATGAGACTAGAGAAAAGTGGTGAGGGAAAAAGGGGAGAAGGGGAAGATGGGAGGGTAAAAGAAAAATGTATTTCCTGTCCGCCCCCACACGAATACTTGTAAACAGGGTCACATCACTTTCATTTTAGCCAAGTTGCAGTAAGTAGACCCTAGCCATTGTCTTGACGAAAACAAACGACCGTCGATTTCTTGTTAACGGATGAAAAATCTGACTTAAACAAAACTGATTATAGTTCTCTAGGAAGAAAAAAAAACAAATATTGGGGGGTTCCCAAGGTTAATCACAATGACCATAATTAAAAGTCCGTAAGAAAAAACCTCTTCTTCTTCATGATAACTTAAAACTAGGTCGATTTGCCGAAATGTGTCCCAAATTGGAACTTTTGTTTCAGTAAAACACGTAAAATGATCTTCTGAATGCTTACGCATTTATAATAATTGTAAAATATTGATTTATCGTCAAAACTTAAGTTTTTGAAAAAAGCGGTTTGATTCTGCCTATTTTGATAGATATTAAACATAAGGTAAAACGTTAATTTTATGACAGTTTTTAAAAAAACATACAGCTTACCTAAAACCAACTTTCACATTTGATTGTTTAAATTGTGTATTTAGATATTATATCAAAAATTATATAAAATTCTGCTTGCATGGTCTCGAATGTGGTTTACATATCCTTAACCAAAAATAATTGTCTTGAAATTATTGAAAGTCATTGGCGTGAGCAACAGTTTAAAAGTCTATTACAATAGGTCACAAAAGGTCACGTTACCCTTAAGAGAAAATTGTTAATATTTTCTAATACGAATTTAAACACACCAACTCCGAACTTTTTCGTCTTATTCTAGTAGCCTTCGAACGAGTCCGTCTTATTTCTATTGTTTTGGATTATGAAACATATCGCCCCAATAATTTCATGATAAGTGTAGGTTTCTGATCCGAATTGTTGCTCTCCGCATTTGCAGGACAAAACTGCCTCGTTTAAAGTTCTGAAGTATATTTAGGTTGCGTGGATAGAAAATAAGGACTACATGTGCCAATTGTTCGCGATCTTTTAAGAAAATCGCTATCCGACATTAAAAGTCTATCCCTTTGGCCTTTGAGTAGACATAATTTTATACAATAACACATCGAAGAAAGGCGAAATAACACTAAACCTCATACAGATTTCAAGCGGTTTGTTTACATCCGTTTTTTGCCTCCGGGGTAAAAAAATACTTATTTTATCAGCTCCTATACAAATTTCACCCTAGAAGTTATATCCTGTGCATTTGTGGCTCCTAGCATGTCGTATAAGGGCACACGTGCAGATAAATTTGGCTTTGAATATTTGTTATAAACATATGTAAGATGTAGATTGTATCTTTCTGGAACATATTTGTAAATCGTTCTTTTAAATATAAAACAATATACATTGTTCTTAGACAAGTGCAGCTATATTTACTAAAATAATCGACAGGTAATTGCTGTGTTTCCAGTCATTACTGAAATTAATTTAAACGTGAGCAATATTTATAATTATAAAATAGTAACATTAACAATTAATTTTTTTTAAATAGATAAATTCGTTTCCAGACTCTGACTTGAGTTTGCCGTACCCGATTTCAACGAAACTTATAATATAGGAAGAAATAAAAGATTGGAAGAACCCTATTGATTTTGAGATCAGAAATTCATAACGCCAAGGTCACTATAACTACAACAAACCTTTTTTCGGTCGAAAAAAAAGAAACTTTTTTATTTCTCAACGGATTTCGATGGATTATTTTGCAAATTATTTCTTGTAAAATGCAACAAACTTTCCTCAAGCGTTTGTTTGTTTGCAGATACAAGGGGCTGAAAAGTGTCATTTTGTGACTTGTGTGGGAATTTCTTTATTTTCCATCCGATTATGATAAGATTTCTTTCACTGCATCCCTGTCAAAGAAAGATTTGATAAGTGTGCCTTCGGATTTTTTGCTCTTGTTTACCTTTTTGTGGATAATTGGGGCCAAAGTGGCTGAAAAACGCAATTTTTGGATTTTTTAAAATTTCTAATCTGATTTTGATGGGGTTTGTTGAAAATGATTCTTTTTGAAAAATGCAGCAAAGTTTACCCAGAACATTTTTGTATATCTTACCATTTTCGAGATACAAGGGGCAAAGAGGCCTGCAAAAGTCATTTCTTGCTTTGTGGGAAAATTTTCATTTTTAATCCGATTTGAATGGGGTTACTTTCATTGGACCCCCCCACCCCGAGGGCGGCCGGGGTATAGAAATAGGTCGTTCGGTTTCTCCGCCTGCAGGTAGAACCCCTGCTAAAGGGGCG
>JAULBM010039493.1:0-10830 GCA_032357055.1 Geukensia granosissima
AATTGACCTTTTAAACATGCTTGAACTGGCGGGTCAAGTGGTCAATCAGCTGAAAATTTCTTAAATGACATTAAACCTTCCATGAGGTTTTAATATGTTGTGTCTGGGTCATGGTAGTTTCAGAACAAATAAGTGTCACTGAAACTGAACTTCAAGTAAAAATTTTATTAGCAAAAATGTTATGATGGCAGCCTATGGGATTTGATTTACTCTAGTTAAGCCTTAAACACTAAATCCAATTGGACATATTTATATTGACAATGTAGTAAAGAAAAACTTTGTTATTCTTTGGTTTTTAACTAGCAGACGGCAACTGTAAGTACTCTCTTGAGGTCGATACTTTTGTTGTATCTTGTATTAGTTTTTATTGTACTTGATTTTGGTTTTCAGTTTCGATCTCAAGTGTTTAATTCATTTCAACCGGTGTTTAATGTTTTTATTGCTGTTTTGTCACACCACTCTCCAAGGTTAGTGGGAGGGTTGAGCACTCACAACTGGTTAAACCCCGCCACATACTAATGTGCCTGTCACAAACCAGGAACGTGTAGTTCAGAGGTTGTTGCTTTTCAATTAGTCATTTATTGTTATGTGTTCACTATTTTTAAATAGATTAGGTTGATTGTCGTGTTTTATATTTAGTTCAACATGTTATATATCGGGGCCTGTTACAGCTTCCGTTAGGTTATGTACTCTGGTTCATTGTTGAAGGCCATAATGGGACATGTACACGTTTAAATTCTACTGTCATTTGGTGGGTTGCTGTCTCATGGACAATCATGCCACATCTCTTATTTTTATATTTTGACAAAAATATTATTCCTGAATACGGTAAAGGCATTTAAGTCATATTCTAGTATAAAATTTTCCTCCAGTCTTTTTGACAGCATGTATCACTCATCGATGACCTCAGCACTAAAATGCAAAATAACAATTTAAATACACCCAATTTTGTATTTTTATTGTAAGAGATATACTGTGCTTTCCGTACATGTCTAGTGAAATTCCAGTCGCACATGCAGAAAGAGTATACATTTCTAAGTTGATACGATATTCCAGGGTGTGTCGCTTCTGTCAGCAATTTACTGATAGAGCGTTGCTGCTGACAAGAAAGCTACTGAACCATTATGCCTTAAATATCAAAGATAATCTCAGGAATCATCAGATGCAGGAAAATTAAATTTGGGACATTGATTATACTATGTATGGGGACTGTGGCAAAGTTTTTCGGAATTTTGGTAACGGCCCTATGGACTGGGCTATAAAGGTAGTCTAAGGGTACATTTTCCTTTGTCATGCACCACCCGCTAGGTTACTTGGAATACGGTACTTAACTTGGTTCAATAATTGCACTTGGAATGTAGATTGTGCCAAAAACCTAGTAGGAGTTGCATGAGAAAGGAAAAATGTACCCAAAGGCTACCTCTAAAGCCAAGCCCTTGGGACGTTATCAAAATTCCGAAACCGTTGGCACAGTCCCCGCATACAGTGCGACAAATGTTCCGAATTTCATCTTCCTACGTCTGATGGTTCATGAGATTATCCTTGACATCAATGACATACGTACGTACGTTTACGCGTACTTACAGTGAAGAGCGAAAAATGATCCCCGCGCTATCGCTAGCACGGCGATAAATATGTTAGTATATGGTGGTACAAGGGGTTCCGCGCACGGACGTACGAGAAATAAAATGTCATATCACGAGGAACGAAAAATTAGAAAATGGCTTGCACGTTACATTTTGATCAAGCAAGCGAACCACGATATATAACGGCCCGGCCTCTAGCAGGACAACAGGTTTCAAAATAAAAATCGGGGTAAAAACGTTGCACGAAAATAACTCTGTACCAGGGACTGAGTCTCTACTTTGAGGGAATCTCCACAATTATATATTTATTAAAATGTAATGTGCAAAACGTTCCGTTAACTTTTGTTTTATTCATCTCTTATTTTTTCTCCACTCTTCAGAAAAATAACAAAATTTTGTCGTTTTCCATTATATCTGTTTTTGCTCAAAGTATTGATGAATTATAGAAAATGATACTTTTTTGATAGATTTTTATGTCTATTGTTATATATTTATACGCAATGTCAGTAAAAATTAGCTTGGCGTTTTCAGAAATGCAAAAATTCAGACATTTTCGGAACTTTTATTTGTCACAAAAATCAACAATTTTCACATTAGCACAGGACAAACAACAAAACCTGTAATATTTTGAACACCCAATTTGGTTG
Organism: Geukensia granosissima; assembly: GCA_032357055.1. NCBI lineage: Eukaryota > Metazoa > Mollusca > Bivalvia > Mytilida > Mytilidae > Geukensia > Geukensia granosissima. Next base: position 2,234 of record JAULBM010039493.1, read on the forward strand.
CTGACAAGATAGTTAAATCTCTTAAATTCCCTTTTCAGATTTTATTATTGCTTTAAGAATGAACAGCTAGGCAAAACACGAGAGCCTCATGCAGCTCATGAAAAGTACATTTTTATTAACTGATGATTAATTTGATTTGATGAACTAACAGAAAAAGAAGGTTGAAAGTTATTAACGGCATCCTCTTTAAGGCCAAAGTTGTGTTTTTCTTTGTTTTGCGTCCGCGTGCGGGTAGGTTTAAAGCCTTTTGAGATATCAAACACAAACACATAAATAATCTGAAGCATTGTAGTATTGAGAAAAATTATCTTAAAATCCTCCAAACATAGCACTATCGTTGATAAACTTTATGTAGAAATAGCGGTGCAGGCAATACAAGCTGTTCTCAATTTGTGTGTGTAACTTTGTGTGTTTTTCTTGTGGGCAGGACTTACACGGTAGCTTTGGAAAATTTGACCTAGTGCAAAACAAATAAAAAAACAGATCATAGATTTTGCCCAAGTAACCAGGAATTTTTTTTTTCTTCGTCGTTATTTTTTTAATAATTTAAACTGGATTTATCCAGATTTTAAACTTAAAACTGCCACAGATTTAATAAATTTGAAAACAATTACGAATCCGTTGACACCTTCAGTCATTAAAATTGCATCTCATTAAAACGGGGTCAGACCTATATTCCGATAATCCGACAGCTCGATAGTCTGACAGTCAAATAGTCCAACAGCTCGATAGTCCGACAGCCCAATAGTCCGACAGTCTGATAGTCCGACAAATCTAATATTCAATGTGGGCTTTCGAGAGTTCGGTAGTAGAGGGTGTTAAATGTTTGAGAATTGAAAATGCAGCAACCGAAAGTTCGAAAGATGGGACAAGCAGGGATTGTTGAGGAACTAGAGACTTGTGTGTGTGTGTGTGTGTGTGTGTGTGTGTGTATTCGCGTTGCTCTCTCTTTGTAACGTCTACATGTCAGTCTGTTAGTATAGTAAAGGTTCATAAAAACATAATGTCTTTCTTATAGTTTACACAACGCTAAGTACTTCATTTCTATGGGGATTGGGGGTTGGAATATTTATGTTGAATTTTCCATGGGGAATACAAAGAAAAAAATCCATCAAAATTGAACCAAAATAATAAACTATCATTTGATAATTGAAAAATCCCCTTTTGGGCACTCTTTAAAAGACGGTCGGGGATAGATCACCCATAATCAATCAAAACCTGTTTTTATAATGGGTATCATTGTTTTAAAATTTCAAATGGATCCAAATAGTAGAACAAAAGCCAAACTCACTACGGACGCCGAAGACATGCCCATATTATTAAATATAATACGACCACACAATTTTTGCGGTTGTATAAAAATTCAACTAGGAAAATTTTTCAGATATTAGAATATCAAGCGTCAACAACACAGCATCTTTGCACAATGATACCAGGTCTGTACGATTCTTTAACCTTCTGGTAGATTACTCATAGCCGAATGGGTCGTTCGGTTTCTCCGCCTGCAGGTATAACCCTTGCTAAGGGGCGCCCGTTAGTTCGAGCGGGATGTATAACCCGTTAGTTCGAGCGGTAACTAGTCGATCCGTCCCCAAACCACATCCGTCCCCCGTCGTTCCATACCCAAGTAGATGCGTCCCCAAAAATAACAATCGATCCGTCCCCACAAAAAATAAATATATTTAACGTACTACAGTAATAGATTATTATCTTGAATAAACGTTATTATATTAGAGAACATATTGTTTATTTGAAAATAATTTCATTCTTTATTGTTCTATTCCAATAAATTGATTAATTCAGACGGATTTGATTAACATTTCAAACTATTGAAAATAGAGTAATTGCAACGACAAGTTATGGCTTTACTATTATTTCAACAATCAAGGTCTGATTTTTATCGTCATTCCTAAATTGGTTGCATATCTTGACGAACTATAAGATGTTTGAACAGCTATTTGTTTAGTGATGAAGTTGTTTATGTTTGTATACACAATTGATATTTAACAAATAAATTACGAAATTTGGTCTTTCTGGTCTCCAACAATATTGTTTTTATTGTTCATTTATCTTTAATATCTATTCTCATTGTCATCTAGACTCTATTGAAAACAAAAAGTACTGTTGAATACAAAATAAAGAATCGTGGTGTTCAAAACGATTGGAATAATAGAAATTAAACGTATACCTTTTTTGTGTATATATCAAGCGTTATTCGCACAGATTTTTTTTATTATATTGTGCTACAAGTAATTGTTTTAAAAGAGGAAACGAGATCGACATAAAGACAATAACTCATAACCAATGTCCTTTATTACAAATATTTCGGTTAAAAGATAGCAAACATAAATATCTTTGAATATTATAACAAACAAACATATAAATTTAATATATTTATGGCGGACTGTGGCCGCAACAACTGGGGACGGATCAACAATGGGGCCGAAACAACAGTGAGGACGAACCATTTTAGGGACGGATCGACTTGAAATCGTTCGAGCGTGATGTATATAAATACTCGAATTTGCGTCAAATTTGCCAAGAATTGCTTAGATTTTGTCTAAATAAGCATTCCTGAGGAGAAAGAGTTGTAGGTTGGGCGAAGGCTTCCATGACAGCTCTGTTACCTTTCATTGCCCAACTCATTGACTGTCGGACTTACGGGCTGTCGGACTAACGGACTAACGGACTGTCGGACTAATGGCCCGTCGGAATAACAGACTGTCGCATTATAGCTACGCTACCCATTAAAACTGCGGGGGGTTAAGCCTTTCTTAATATCTTATGTTCGCTTCCTTAAAAATTTCTACATGTTTTATGTATCTTTTTATTGCCTATTGTTATTATCTATTTGTTTTGGACCGCCTCGGTGGTGTAATAGTTAGCGTGCTCGCCTTGAGTGCCGAAGGTCGTGGGTTCGATCCCAGGCCGGGTCAAACCAAAGACAATAATCATTAATCATCAGTCATCATTAATATGCCCTCGTCCTGAATATGCATGAAATATTTGCCACTGGACGTTAAGCACCATTCAATCAATCAATCAATCAGTTTTCACGGATTCAATTGTTGTTTTCTTATACACTAAAAATGTCATGAGTTAATTCAAATTTTCATGATTAAAGAATTTTATATCAGCGAGGAATTTAATTTTTTCAAATATATATGTATATAGTGAACCCTGGATATATTGCCACAGTTGGGACCAGACCAAATATTGGTGATATGTGAGGGTGGCAAAAGTAGAGGGAATATTTACATGGCAACTATAGTAATTTTGGAAAAAGTTACCTGTCAAAAATGTCACAATAATTTAGGGACCGCCATTAGCGAGTGGTGGTTTAGCGAGGGTGTACTTGACTTGCTTCATGCATATATTTTTAAGATTTTGAGTTATTCTACCTTGATGAAAACCATATTTGTATATTTTAGTCTCAAGAGGACAGAAGCGAGATGAACACATTATAATTGGAACACCTGGTACAGTTTGTGATTGGGCCACAAAATTTAAATGTTTTGATCCTAAATTACTAACAGTTTTTGTTCTGGATGAAGCAGACGTGATGATAGCTACACAAGGTCACCAAGATCAGTCTATAAGATTACAAAGGTCAGTGTGATATGTGTCATAAATTAAGAAATTTTCTGTGTATTCTTAATTTCTGCTAGCTTTTGACACAGGTAGAAATTTCAGCATGTGGCACAGCATTTCTCACAAGATCAACAGTCAGCAAAATGAATGTTATTTGCTGACCAAGTCCTACTACAAGCTTGTAGCCAGGATAATTCGGAAGGTCAGACCATGTCTTAAAAGCAAATAATATTAACCTGTCTGAACCAAAAAGCTTTAAACTACAGTAGGTTAAAAAACAGACAGTTATCACTATAATAAATGTTTTATTATTAATTTGTTATATAACTGAGATTCTGTTGTTGAACATGGTTACCATGGTTACCAAGGATGAAAATTTTAAGTATATAACATTCTGTAAATTTAATCTCTAGATATATGTTTTAACATTTGATATTTAAGTGTGACTGGGAAGGTATAGTGCCCATCAGGTATTTTCTTCTATTCTGTAAGGACTAACCTGTATTGAATCAACATATACCTATTTGGTATCTGAATTTTGACAGCTATCGTAAAATATCATCCTGATAGCCAGAGTATGAAGCTTTGCGGCAGCTTTCAGAATTCTGATTAATAATTTATCATCCTACAGGTTTGATAAAATGTTTAAATTATAAAGTTTTGGTGTTTAAATTCTCTATTTATCTGTTGATACTGTTATGTTGAAGGTGGGAAAATTTCTGTTTGTTGGATTTTAAAAAATAGTCTCAGCAGGACATAACAAGAAGTTGGAAAGCCATAATTTCAAGAGAATTTTTTGTATGTTACTCAACTTTTGTTATATGAAACAAGTCTTTTATTAAAAGAAAGATCATATAACACTTAATCAGAAAATGGCAGAAAGAAATAACATAATGTTAAACATGTTTTGAACTGCTGCATGAAAAGTTCTCTCTCTCTCTCTCTCGATCTCGATCTCGATCTCAATATATCTGTCTTAGTGCATGCACATGTTTCCATGATAATTTCTAGTAATTGTTAAATTTAATAAATCATTTTCATGTGTTTTGTAAAATATAATGTGTTTACCATTTCTTCATGAGTATTGAGATTATTACTGATAGTGACTCATAAGTGTGCTAGTTGTGACTTTGATATTACCGAAGTTTACTGATAGCGGTTTGAATTTGCTTATATATTGACTCTTAAGTTTTCCTTTGATATTTTGGAGCTTATAATAATGGAGGACACATGTAATATGATTTTTCAGAATGCTTAACAAAGACAAATGTCAGATGTTATTATTTAGTGCTACATATGATGATGATGTGATGGACTTTGCACAAGCTGTGATTCCCAAAAGTCCAATTGTTATAAAATTACGGAGGGAGGAGGAAAGTTTAGACAATATTAGACAATTTTATATTGAGTGTTCTGATGTGGAAGCTAAATTTCAAGCACTTAGTAATATATATGGAACAATATCAATAGGACAGTCAATGATTTTCTGTGCAGTGAGTATTGTTATGTACATTTAAGTAGGTTAAGTAATCAATTTATATTATACAGTCAATAACACTACCAAAAATGGTAATGTATTATAAATTTGCATATACTTCTAAAATTATCAATTTAGAAAGTTCCAAATTTAATTTTTAGACATATTCTAAGCATCATTTAGGTTTATTTAACAGTGTTTCAAAAGGATTTCACATATTTGCAAAAATGTTGAATTCTATTGTTTAAGGTATGAAAAGGTCATTTAGTTGCAGGAAAAAATCCAAGCAAAGAAAATTTATGAGATTTTGGGATTATATTCAAAGTTTTAATATCTTTAATTTCCATGCTCAGACTTTTCCCCAGACAAATATGAAGATTTTTAGGGCCTTTGACCTTGCATGACCTCTTTCCATATATGGTAGTAATCCTGACTGTTATATTTAAACTTAACATTTATTGATTTTTCTGAATAGCAGTTATATTAAAACCAGCAGGTCGTCAACTAAGGTTTACAAATAAATCATCAGCCAGAGACTAATATTCACTTCCTTTTGTCAGCTGGAAATTTTTTGTAATAATCAAAGTATTGTTGGGAAAGGGTTAAAGAATTACCAGAAAATTTCAAAATCATAAAAGTAGAAAATATATTTATTCTGCATTGTACAATGTTATAATAAAACACTGTACATTGTATCACTAAAAATTATTTGCATTGTATTTAAAACTCCCAGAATATCTTTGGGTCCAAGTTTACAGCGTTTCTCCTGCATATCTAACACATTTCATTAGCATATCCACAGTTTTCTTTAAAATTCTGAGTATATACCGCAAAAATTTTTGAAGATGTCTTCGGCAAAACATGAAAAAAAACTTTATGCCACTGCCAAAGTTTTTTTCTCCAGCTTACAAGCATTTTCACTACTTGGTAACCGCACTGTACTTCCAAGAAAAGTTCTTCCAGTGTATGTAACAAACCATTCTTTACATTACTAAAATCGTGAAAGAAATGTCAAAAGTTTGTTAATTTATGACTTTTTTTTTAAATCAATTAAAAAACATTCAGTGAAAGTAAAGCAATGAATAATGTTTGTAAAGTGTTACTTGCCAAAAGTGCACAATTCATGTCTGAGATTTCCTTACTTTTTGCCAGTGGAAATTTCTCCACCTTTTCATTTTTTAACCAGTATTTTTGGGGAAACAACATCTCATGAGGATTTGTTAATATTATTAAACTGTTTTTATGCATTGGGATTTTTGTATTTTCTAAGACAAGAAAAACAGCATCATGGTTAGCTGAACAGATGACAAAAGATGGTCATGCAGTGGGGTTACTGACAGGAGAATTACAGATTGAACAACGAGCGGCCATAATAAACAGATTCAGGGAGGGCAAAGAGAAAGTCTTAATTACAACTAATGTTACTGCAAGAGGTACAACAAGAGTTTTACATATATTTCATTTCTATACCAGCAACAATCCACCAGGGCTTAAATACATCATGATCTGGAAAATGTTCTCAAACACTGCTACATCACAATACATCACAATCCTACATTCAGATCGAACACTGATAGATCATGACGCAGAGATTGATCCCAAACACTGATCCAATCAACTTTTATATCAATCCAGAGACTGATACTAGACACTGATACATCACAATTCTGAGATTGTTCCCAAACACTGATACATCATGATCAAAACACTGATATAACACAATCAAAAGATTGACCCCAAACACTGATACATCATGATCAAAACACTGATATAACACAATCAAAAGATTGATCCCAAACACTGATACATCATGATCAAAACACTGATATAACACAATCAAAAGATTGATCCCAAACACTGATACATATATATCACAATCCAGAGATTGATCCTAAACACTAATACATGTAATCACAACCCAGGATTTATACATCACGATTCAGAGATTGATCCCAAACACTGATAGATCATGATGAAGCCATTCATTCCAAACCCTGATCTATCACAATCTTTAGATAGATCCCAAACACTAAAACATCAAGATCCAGAGATTTATCTTAGACATTGATGCATCATAATCCAAAGATACATGTAGATCACAAACACTAAAACATCATGATCCAGAGATTGATCTCAAACCCTGATACATCATGATCAAGAGGTTGATTCCAAACCCCAAGAACAATTCAAAATGACACCTTCATCCCACTTTTTGCCATTAATCTTTTCAAAAATATCCAGATATGTAAACCAAAAATTACAGATAATTGCAAGTTGTATTCAATTTTAACAAAAATATTTTGTCAAAAAAATGGCCCAGGGGAAAATTCCATAGTTGACAGATTGTGGCAATTGGAATTTCAAAGACAACAGGCTTTTTAGTGAATTGATCATTTTCAATGTGCAAGTAGATTTTAACAAAGTTACCAAGCTGTCCTTTTATTCTTCAAGTTTCATAGAACAATAATAAAGGAAATCATCATATCCTGCTAGTCAATATATACATGTAATACAGTTGTATGTAGAAAACTACTTTCTATTTACCATTTTTTTAAGGTATTGATGTAGAGCAAGTGACAGTGGTTGTGAACTTTGACCCACCTGTAACACAAGATGGACAACCTGATTATGAAACGTACCTTCATAGAATTGGACGAACTGGAAGATTTGGTAAAAATGGTCTAGCAATAAATATGGTTGATGGCCGCAGATCTCTAGGTGTTCTCAAGTCAATAGAAAAACATTTTGGTGAGTTAAAATATTTTTACTAGCCTTTCTCATCAAATCACATACATTGATGCTGTAATGTTTAGTGAACTTACAGTTTATATTGTTATCAACTACCACTCCAAAATAAACATCTCCCACCTTTAATATATCACATACTTTAATTTGTGTTACCCAGGTATAATTTAAATTATGACTAAATCCTCTATTTATATAGGAATAAGTGACAATGCCACTTATTTTTCTAAATTCTGCAATGGTTTTCACAAAAAATTAGTGTAATATTGATCGTAAGTGTAGAAACTTCATTTGTGATGTCATAATTTACGACAGAAATTACACTTACGACATTCTGTGAAATTGACTGCTGGATAGAAAAGAAAATATGAGTGATTAAAGTACTAGAAGAACAATGCTGGATAGAAAAGAAAATATGAGTGATTAAAGTACTAGAAGAACAATGACAACTGGTGTGATAATGACTTGACGTTATCTGTAAATAAATGAAGCTCAAGTGAGTTAAGATTAGAGAAAAATTCTAGAACATACTAAGAATGGTATTTAACTTTTAAATAACTCAGACAAAAGTTTAGAATTTTCTTCTTGCTAGAAATGTTGTTCATGTAGAAATATAACAAACAGTGGGTAAAAAATATTACTGATTAAACAATTTTTCAAATGGCAGAGAGGAAAACCAATAAAGCTTCGCTTTAATTATACCCCCACAAACATAGTTTGGGGGGGTATATAGGAATCACCCTGTCTGTCTGTCTGTCTGTCCGTCCGTCTGTCCACATACCTT
>JAULBM010039504.1:0-20632 GCA_032357055.1 Geukensia granosissima
GTGCAAAGCATGACGTTTATAAGCACGTCATAGGAACAACTATTTTAGGTTGTCACCGTGGCGTAGCGGTATAGACGACACGCTTTGTATGCTAGGCGGTGTTGCCGTAAGGGATCTCAGAGAATTTAAAATTCATTAAGTGTTTTTGCTACATTAAGTGGTTTGTGTGATAGAAAATAATCAATGCAGCGTGATACTGTTGCAACTTTTCTCTATGTTTGGTTCCAATTTTTGCTTTGAGGGCAATACAAAGTATGTTAATATGGTGAAAATTCCACAAATAAAGTTTTTGTCAAAAGCCTGATGTCTTACCAGTTTAGCAGTTAAAGGAAAATATTATTTGCATGACTCTAATCAAATAGAAAACTGGAGAAAGTAGCCTCCTCATTTTACATATTTTAAATATGAACGAATAATTTACCCCCTATTTTTTCGTTTGCAGCTTTTGATGCAATTAATTCATAATCAATTTATGTTTAAAAGTCAAAAATTATTATTTTCTTATCATTAAAATCATCGAAACGTATATTTTAGTTTTATGTGATCAGAAATTTAAAATAGAGTTGTTAAAATTTCAAATTCCACCTTTCTCGGTCCATTTGGGGGATGTAATTCTTCCAGATTTAATTTTTGACCATATCATTTCGTTTATTTTATGATATTTTATATGAAACTTAAAATTGGTTATCAATTTATTACTACAGTCTATATATATATTTATCAAATTTTTGGTATATTTCCGTTTTCTTTAATGCGGTGTGTACATTTATTTTTACGTTTCTTTTGGTATCTGTAGTATTAATATGAAAAAAAATTGTTGATATTAAATTTATCTTTGTATTAAAATGTCAGTTTGATATAAAATGCATGGTATTATCAACTAAATGAACTTTTAGCGTCACAACAGAAATTATGGTTTAGTTTGAAATAATAGAAATGAAGGAAAAGGGGAAAGCTGAAATTTTAAAACCCTTATTTGTTAATTCTTACCACCTAAACCTAAAATAAACATTGAGGTGTTTTAAAAGGAAATTTATAATGTTGTTAACTATAATCCATAAAAATGTCGTGCAGTTTATAGCAATAAAAGCAAAATGGTTAAATAAAGTGTAAATTATTTATTTTTTCACACAGTGTAAAAGGGTAGGCTTCATTTTTTGGTTTCTTTACCCATATCTTTTATGCAAACAATATTATTGTTATCATTGGTGAACTGAAGAGACAAATAGATTTTAAAAATCTGTATTTATGCGTATTTTTGATCATCTTAGCACACTTTTTATTACCACAAAAAATAAAATGCAACAAGAAATGAAAAGTTAACACAATCTAAAGTTCCAATGATTTTTTTAAAGCACAAACCATTTGAATTTAGCCAATAAACATATGAAATACTTAATAGAAATGTAAACACTCATAACAATAGTTGTTAGCAACAAGCTTTTGTGATCATTGACTTTTGAATACAAATCTGGTTCTACTACTACTTTTCATCGACTTTAAGCTCATTTATTTGATAAAAAAGGTATTTCTCTGACACTTACAACATTTACAATACAGTTTAATTCAATTAATATGATTTGGGGATATATATTACCTTTTATTTGTAATAAAAAACGATTATTTTTACCAGAAAAAAATACTTTTATCTCAATAAAAACTGTTTAAAGGTTAATTTAACAGAAATAGGAAAACTGTTTATCGGCTATTTGTCACAGTGAAAGGCCAAAATTCAGATTAAATTTTTGTTTACATGATAAATTATTCTTTGTATTGAAATTAAAAAGTAATTTACACGATTTAAAACCATATTTATTCAGATTAAATTTTTGTTTACATGATAAATTATGCTTTGTATTGAAATTAAAAAGTAATTTACACGATTTAAAACCAAATTTATTCTTTCTTGTTCACACATGGCTTGTATCTTGGCAACTCAATTACAAAATAGGGCTAAGGGGTAATATTTTCGCGAAAAATCACTTTATGAATACAATTTTGGGCTCATTAAATGGCTCACATATATATTCACTTAACTGATTGCAGTTAATAGCCAGAGAAGAAGTTTTATGTCAAGCATATTTAAAATATCTTAATGAGACTGCTTTACGGAAATTTAACAGTAATCTGAAATCGGGTAATCACCAATTTTTCACAGGTTAAGGTCATAAGTTGGATACCAATGGTGTTAACATGATGAATTATTCTTCGTTTTATAATTAAAAATAATTTAGATCATTTGAATCAAATATTATTGTATCTGGTTAACATATGGGTTGCTGCTTTGAAATTTATTTCAAATGAATTAGGGGTACGGTAATATTTTCGAGAAAATTGCCAATCAAAATCATTTTATTAATGAAATAGTGGGCTCATTCGATGCCTTATATATATACAGTTACTTAAATAATGTCAGTTTATGGCCATGTAATAACTCAAAAAATCTAGTTTGTTTAAAATATAGAGAAAAATGAGAAAAGTCTGCAATTTTCCAAATTTGGGATTTTTGGACATTTGACCACCATAACGGGCAAAAAACAATATTAGGGCACTAAAACACAACAATGTAATCAAATGTGTTGAGAAACATAAAAAAAAATCTCGATATAAAGTCAAATATATGATAGTTGACAGACCTATCAATGATACCCTACATGTCTACTTTAATGTTCAGGAACATATTTATATCCGCGTTTTAATATGACCAATAGATAAATTCTAAAATCGTCAGAAATATCTTTTAGGGCTATGTAACTGGCTATAAAAAGACTGCAAATCATGATTGTCCATGCGACAGCCACCCACCAAGTGGGCTACAGGTTCCTGACTTGGGACAGGCACATTGGGTATGTGGTGGGGTTAAACCGGCTGATGAGCGCCCAACCCTCCCCCTTACCTGGGACAGCGGTGTGACAAAACAACAATGCAAAACATACTATAAAAATCGGTTGAAATGAATTTAACACTTGAGATCGATACTGGGAAATGTCTTCAAAATGTGCAACACTGTACAAATATACACGCTGTAAAAAACCCTTTGTTTCTGAAAATAAAGAATCAACCAGTAAAGCATACACTTGAACAAGAGTACCAATTAAACACAAAACCCACGACATTATTTTACTAGACTACGGATTTCAGATATTGTCCTTTATTGCTTCCCCTTAAAAACGTGTGATTTCCTCATATGAAACATCTTACCAAATGCTTCCAGTGAATTGTAGGCACTAAGTGTCTCCATGCAACAACATACTTATATTTAATTTTAATACCAGTACTCTTCTGGTACCTTCATGTATACACATGTTACATGATAATTTTTGCAACAGTTTGTATTGTTGCTTTTAACTATACCTTTGCCTTGATAAAAATTAAACCATTTAAATCAAACAAAACTTGCTTCAGAGCATACATTATGTTTTTTCCTCACTCATTGCTTTGTATAATCCATAAGCTGATTGTAATTTATTTCATATTAAATATTGATTTTCATTTTGATATTCGGTATGCTGTGAGAAGCGTTTTACACCATTGTTGACGTCTTGGAAAACGTCTAGATTTCAATGTAGACCATTATTTTACATTATTGCAGTTCTTGTGATATTTAGTCCACACTGTATAATATGTTTAATTCCTATTTTATATTCTCAATTTGCGATGCTTCAGAAGAGGGAAATCAATACAAATCATAACATGGCCCAGTCTATGCAGTGATCATCTCGAAATATCCATATGCGTCCTAGACATTTATGGTTCGCAGGATGGTAACTGGGCCGATATTAATCAAGGGTTACAAACTTACGGTAATATTACGACTGACATAAATTAAGTGGGTAACAGCAAGAATTGGATGAATTTCTGTGAATCTTTAAATTAGTGTATGGTGGTCATTCCTTTTCGTTGCGAATTGAATTGTAAATTTCCTCAGTTTTTCTTGTGGCTGTAGTACGGTTTTCCGACCTTCTGCTCATATTTTTTTTCATTTTCATCATCAGCACAACAAATTTTGATATGCAAAAAGCAAAATAAAACTACAATTTAAATTTTTTTACCTTTTTATATGACAAATAAGGCGTTCACATAAATGTCCATTGGATAGCCCGAAATAATATAATAATAAGATCAGCCCAGAAAAAATGTAAAGATAACTAAGTAAAAATTATTACTTATTAGTATTCATAATATTTGAAACTAACTTATGCAAACATTTAGTTTGATGATCAATTTTTTTTTCCGATTTTCCATTTCTAATTTACCTTTAGACAGCCCGAAACTAAAGCAACATGCTTTCACGCATTTTCCATTTCTTATAGGTTTTCTTAAAGTGTCTCAATAAAACATTTAATGTAGTATATTTAATGAAAAAAAAACAATAGAACAACACGATCAACTAGTTAGAAACGAATGCACAAAAGAAACAATCACATACCAGAGATCAGTGATAAAACATATTTGTGTTAAAGTCATTAAAACAATTGCAATGGATTTAAATATAAAAGTTATAACAAGATGATGTTGGAATTGTACGATGCGAAATAATGAGCTTCTGCTAAAATATATACAGTTAAATGTGATCCTACGTGATTAAGTTTACACATTTTATGTGTCCCACTTTCGGAACGTGAGCTAATGTTTTACGTTATCCTTATGTTGCAGGTCTACACAAGTTAGATGAGAAGTCAGCAGAACCCTTAACACAGCCTGAGTCATTTGAACTAAACCATAGATACAAATGAATTGAAGTTGTTTTAACGTCAAATCGTCCCATGGGTCATTTATATTTCATTCAGCCATGCTTTACTTGTTATATTATCGTATGATTTAAGATTTTTCCTAGAAACATTTGATATTGAATGAATCTTGAAGAAAAAATCAGCATTCGTGATTTTACCGGCGATCATGACACTCAAGTAAACAATTAGGCTGACCTGAAACCACAAAAATTATAGTAAGGCACCGACCATTTGATTTTCAGCCGGGGAGGTGGGGTTTACTGGTATTTGTATGTGGGTCAGATTAACAGTTATAGTTTTTTCCAATGTCCAGAAAGTGTGTCTGAATATTTAATATCTCCAGAAGCTTGCCGGATTATATTTTGTGACAATAATCTGGGCCATAAATTTGTTGCTAAAAGAATTCCAGCCCTCACCCTAAAAAAATCAAATGATCTGTGCATAACGTAATCAATAGTTATTCAATCTATCAACTTCATTGCATCATCTCATTTTAGCTGCTTTTTATGTGCAATATTATTTTATTTTTATTTTTATTGTGAAACAGATATTCTTTACCGACCAACAAGTTTAAAATTTCTGGAGTAATGACTTCAACGTTAACCAAGGAGAACCTATCCCTGTATGAGCAGCGACAAAGCTCTGAAAAAAAAATAGAATCTCTATAATCTAAAATTGCTACTCTGTCTTTAGTTACTTCATGTGATGTTTTTTTCAACAGAATAAGTTTTTTTTTTTTGCTTGTCTAATGCACAGGTAAAATTACATATTGTATTCCAAGTTAGTACCTTAGTAACTTTTAATCTACAAATTTTAAAATGCTAATTCCGAATGCTGGTCCACTTCAAAAGTAAATATATGGAACGCACTACAACAAAATATTAGGCATTATTTATAAATATTTGTAAATATCTAATGTAATAACAATAAAAATTGTAAGAAAGCATTAAACCATAGTGTATGTGACGGCTATTACCTGGAAATTTCGTGATAATGTGTCATTCTTTGGACAGAAAACATATGTTTGTCTCACTGTCATGCCAACTTTTTTTAAATAATTCAAGCAATAAAAAGGTCTTCTCCAAAATGATTCTGCACCCGGGAAAATTATTGTTTTCGTGTAAGCAACAGTAATTTTCCTTTTTAGCTTGGATGTGTTGAAAACTGCTCTAGAGAATACTTTTACCAACAAGTCAACAAACAAAGGTTCAACAAAGATTCAACAAATTGATAAATGCCATTTTCGAGATAAAGACAAAACAACGGAAACACAACACTGGAAAGCGAATAGATGAACATGTATATCTTATATGGAACAATGCACAAAAATTAGATTGAACTCCGATAGTTCAAAATATTGAGGAATTGCTTAATAACATTTTGTCAAACTGCAAATGAACTCTTTCATCAAAAGATTATTCAGAGCTCATAATGAGGAGTCATTTAAAATGTTGATTTTTTTAACAACCCACAATATAAATCCAATACGGCTTATTTCCTACTTTTTCTGTTGTATGTGTTACATTTGTTAGAAAATCAATTAAATATTTTTTTTCCTATCTAAATTTTTGAGTTAAATCAATGCGGGTACAATATTAGAAACGAAACTTACTATCCAATCAATAAAGAATAGTAGATGCGGAAATGAGTCAGCCACCAACTGATTTAAAAAAACAACCATATATGTATTGAGGCCTTCAAATAAAATAAAGATGTACTTCGTAAGATTAGCATTACACCAATTCAGAATGCAGGCTGTAAATCATTGTAGAAAAAATGTGAGGATGTAATGAAATAAGAATTATCGTACAAGTATTTCTAACAACGAGTTACAGTAGAGCACAAAACAACTGCATCTACTTTTTTAAATGTTCCTGTCTTGGGAATATAAAGTTAATTGCAGGGATGCTTTATCTTCATAAGCAGCTGATCCAACTGCTGTGTTGTAAAGGAGTTTGTGGTTTGCAAGCCTTTGTGCCATTAGATTTCATTATACGACCGCAAAAAATTGCGGTCGTTTTATGGTATGATGCTGACGTCAGCGTTCCTGTCTGTAGACAGGTTGGTTTCTGCACGATAACTTTTGTTGTCGTTTACCAATTCTTTGAATATTTTTGGACATTTATAATTGGTTCTAAATAAAGGTTGGTATTGATTTTGGGGTATCTAGCCCCACCCGTTTTTGGGTGGAGGGGCCAAAAGGGGTTTTTCTCTTATTTGAATGAAAGATCTCTATTTATTTTTGATTGTTTTTTTCCTCGTATTTCCCATGAAAAAGTCAACATAGTTGGTCACAAATGTCATGACCTTTCTCTTACTGTTATTTTGATATGAGGGGTCAAAAATGGCCAGGCCTTCATTTTTGAAACTTTTTTATTTCTCATCCAATTTTGACGGGTTTTTGTTTGCAAATGATTCCTTATGAAAAATGCAATAACATTTACTCCAATAATTTTTTTTTGGTAAAATGTACCGTTTTTTGTATAAAAGGGGTCCAAGGGTTTAAAAAAATACGATTTTGCAGGAGATATGAAATTTTTATTTTTCATCCTATTTTGATGGGAGTTTTTGAATTTAACTTCTCTCAATGAGAGCTTTCATTAGTACGTCAACAGATTTTCTCTATCTTTAACAGTTTTCGAGCTAAAAGGAGTCAAAGTAGTGGGGGAGGGGGAATTCAATTTCGTATAAAATTTTATTTAATTTAATTTTGATGGGTTTTTGCAAATGATTCCTCATAAAAAATACAATAAAAGTTACTCCAAGCGTTTTTTTTTTTTTTTTGTAAAAATACCGTTTTTTGTATAAAACGGTTTAAAAATATGAATTTGAAGGAGATTTGAAATTTTATTTTTCATTCGATTTTGATGGGTTCTTTGCATTTATTTCCTCTCAATGAGAGCTTTCAGTAATATGTCAACAGATTTTCGCTATCTTTTACCGTTTTTAAGCTAAAGGGGGTCAAAGTAGTGGGGGGATTCAATTTCGTTTAATATGGAAAATTTTTATTTTGAATTCGATTTTGATGGGGTTTTTCCAAATGATTCCTCATAAAGAATGCAACAAAAGTTTCTCCAAGCCTTTTTTGTAGCTTTTTCAGATTTTTGTATAAAAGGGGTCAAAGGGTTTAAAATGTGATTTTGCAGGAGATTAGACATTTTATTTTTCATCCGATTTCGTTGGAGTATTTTGCATTCGATTCCTCTCAATGAGAACTTTCAGCAGTATTTCAACGGATTTTCTCTATCGTTTACCGTTTTCGAGTTTAAAGTAGTCAAAGTAGTTGTGGGAGGGGAATTCAATTTCATATAACATGAAAAAAAATTTTTAATACGATTTTGATGGGTTTTTTTCCAAATGATTCCTTATGAAAAATTAACAAAGTGACACCAGTTTTGAGGATAATATGAGTCAAAATGATCTTTTATCTAGTCATATCACTGTTTCCAGCGTTTCACTGTGTCCAGCACTTTACTGTATCCAGCTCTATACTGTGTCCAACACATTACTGTGTCAAGTACATTATTCTGTCCACACGTACCCAAAGGGTCTTTTGTTCACCTTTCACATTTAAATGTGCTGCGGTCGTATCATGCTGCGCTTGCAAAACACCTCTGTTTTTAGTTCGTTTCAAATTTGTCTTGTCTCTTTGAACTATGCCCTTTTTGATCTCTCACATTGGTATTCTATACTAGCATAGAAAACAAGGCATTGAAAATTTGCCAAAAAAAGGGATCGACAGCATATAGGACAAATATCGAAATAATTTTTATATTAAATGTTTGCTGTAGACCGGACAGTAAATGTCGATAATAAAAAGCATTATTCAAAGACCTTACACAAATGTTATCAAGGTAACATTTGCGGATAAGTATATTCGAGTAACTGAATTTGGTTTGTATTTGCGGTCTTTATTACAAGCAACTTCCTATCAAATACTGTTTTTGATATATCTTTTTTATCAGTTGTCTTATGAAAAAATATAAATAATGGATGATCAGGAAAATGTCAATATGATCATACTCCATCTCCATTAGTAACGGATAAAATCATTGAATCTAGAGATCGTCATTAGGCATTTAACAAGGGTGAAATCCCATCACTGTTGACAAGCCCTAGGTATCCCCAAACAAATAAATTGTTTGTACGTAATTTTCAGCAAATCTAGTATTTGTTTACATATTTTTTTATTAAAGAATCAGTCCTTACTGATCTAAAGGAAGACCTTTTGACTGCTCTTGAGCAAGTTCTTTATAAGTTTGGTTTTGTTTGCTACGTCAAAACGGTAGATTTTGATTTAGCTGAGAACAAGATTTTGTATGGACTGCCTGTATATATTCAAAAATGTGAGAAAGATGAGTTTAAAAAAACTTTTAGAAATGGTAAAAGTTGTAAGATCACTAATTCAAATTAGAATCAGCCTACTAAGATGACAAGCCAGTACAAAAATGTCATTTATTTTCTTAATCCTGATGCCAAATTTCTTTCACATTCTTACGAAATATGTTGTCCCACCGGTAGATACGGCTATGCATTTTGTACATCAAAAAGCTTCCAATGAGCTATGCCTTGAGAGCACACATTACAATCATCCTTTACAGTTACAACACGTTCAACAAGAGCATTGATAATTTGGTATTTTCACCAAAATTCAGGACTATGAAGAAGTGACAGAAATCAAATGGAGATTCTAAAATGTTCCAAAGATTTAAAGTAAGTTATCTTTCCTTTTATAACAGCATCAAACAGTCAGTTGATTTCGCTGCCATCTATTCGGCCGTTCCAGACCACGACGGGTATCCTGAAACATGGAACCAGATCCGGCAATACGAACGCGGGTAAAGTGCCTCGTAATGTGATCAATTTCGATTGTTCTCTTTGATCAATTAGAAAAAATTGGACATGAAGATCGTAATGAAACCATCACCCACGTTTCGAGTATCCAGTCTACGCAGTTCTTGTGTCCAAAACTTCAAAATTGACCAATGAGAACAATTAACATGGACCACATGATGAGGCATTTTGTCTTCGTTCAATGTATCGGCTCCTATTCCATGCGTCAGGATACCCGGAGTAAAGACGCGCTTCACCAAACAAGATTAGCATTATCAGTTTAAGTTGTTTTGTCAAAAAGAACGGAGTTAAAGATAGATTTATTTACGCGGTAATAACCAGGCATGTTTCGTTCAACGCAACACACTAAAGAAATATATACAGATGAATATTTTTTTTAAATATAGGATTTCCTTATTGAAACATACTTTTCCAGTTTGGAGGACGAGTTTTCCATCAGATTGATATTTCAATAATGGCCACTATTTGCATTTTTCTTCTATCCTACCCGTTTCTAAACTGTGTAAGACGGACTGTCTTCGACAATTAAAGCAGAAAAAATACCTAAGGCTCGCCCAAGTCTTTAATTTGAGTATCGGCGTAGATATTGTTCTTTCAAGAACGATGCCCAATTCTGCGGTTATCTTCACTTTGTCAACCCAAATTAGCTTGAAATTAAAGTCGCACAACAATCCTAATATTGCCTCATACGATGATCATCTCGAATAGACCTTGGGTACCTATTTAGTTCTACGTGATGCTTCATTTTGTGTCCTTTTTTACCTAAAGGTCTTTTTAATTTCTACAGAGTATTTCAGTTTCTTTAAATAAGGCAAATAAGCCTCCGAAGTAATTAAAAAACAATAGGTCTAGCAGGCATGGTTTTACATCGAATCTTAATCGTCGTTGTCTGCAATTATGATGCTAGTTTTGTTCATTCCATTACGATCTGTCACTTTGAAGCGCCTCAAAAATGTAAAATATCCAAAGTCATTGATACAAAACACGTAAAAATATTTATAATGTCAAAGTGATGAGTAGTTTAGGTAGTAAGTAGCAGACGTGAGAAAATCCTGAAAATCAACTAAAACTTTTTTTCAACAGTTTTTATTTTCATTTCAATTTTTCAAAATGGTTCTTTACAGAAAATGCGATTTTGTTATTTTGCAGTTTAAGGTTTGGTGTCATTATATTGTTTTTAATACACATAGTCTCGATAAACCTTTTCACTCAGTTCACTTAAGAGTCAATATTTTACGATATTTATATGCAAAGACTTATAAATGTACCACTTTTTCCAGATTTCTTCAGCTAATTATGGTTATGTGAAAGATATTCAGAGTGTAGCTAAATACACGATCCACATTTGATATAAAGCTGATAGGATGTTCAATTTTCAATTTTTCAACTTTTTAACTGTGCATACTTGTTGAAACTCGTTGAAACTTATGCATGTATTTATCTCAATTATCTGTTTGTAATAGTCCTTTATACATCCTTACGCATTAGTGTTTACTTCTTGTACATGTTGAAGCGTTTTTGTTCAGTTGTTTGATGGTTCGTTAATTTATCTTTTATGGCCTTAGTCAGTGAAGGCGCAACGATGAATAAATGGTACGAGAACCATAGCATGGACCAGCTTTAGATCACAGTGGTGAAAGACACGTCGTGGTTTATCTTCTCCCTATCATTCAATGACACGAACGCGTCTTGTGAACTGTCCTCAATTGATACTTTGGGTACATTACCTACAAAATATACCATTAAGTTATTTAAGAAAGATTACCAGAAATTAAAAATAATAATATTTAATCTTACGAGAAGGAAATATTCGTTAAATTCATACTAGAATGTGTGCACTAATACATCGAGATATTCAGCTGACACCATTTTACAATACCTTGGTTATATGTTCTTTTGGCTACTTTTTTCCAGGCCAAACAGACTACTGCAGAAATAACAATCAAGCCCATACATAAGCCGACAATAAAATAAATCGATGGATTGATTAATGGACCAGTGGATTCATCCGTTTCTGTGAAAAAAAGCAAATGTCTCAATAACACAAAGATCATCGAGTGTGTAAATTGCAATTTAAAAATGTAAAACAACATCACAATTTTCCTTATGATTCTTGTTAGTCCTTATAATTTGCAATATAAAAATTTTTCACTGACGTATGAAAACTATATGCATTCAGCCTTATTTCTAAACAGTCTAAACAGTCCGCTTACCTAAAATGTCTGCATAAGTCTCTTAATTTGGTGACGTTCAAAGTGGTTAAAACGTGTTTAAGGATTAACCGCTTATCTGCATCATTAGAACACATAGAACACCATAGATACCTTTACACTCTGGTAATGGAAATTCATTGCTAACTGAAAAATTCAAGCTCCCTAACCAGCACTTAATGGTGATGTTTCCACTACATTCGGTATGACCAAGTTCAGCGAAACTAATGTTGACGTTATAAAATAAACCATCTACTGAACACGACTTGGCGGCCTCTCGTGCAATAGGCTTCCTCTTTAAAACAAATATTTATAAATATATGTTTGTTGTCCTGTTGGTCATGTTGATATAAAATTATAATACAATAAACAGGTACCTTGTTTGTACTTCTCAATTCTCCATAATAGGGATATTAAACATGGTTATCTTTTAGAATCCTGGAGTGAGGGGTTTCGCCATACCCCCTATGTTTACATCTTTCTCATGGCTCTTTAATGGTTGAAAGCCCCAACCCTAATCTACATATTTCCTTAATTATCTATGCAAGAATGATTCAACATTTACATTAGCTCTAATTCCTGGGTTCATGGATTGCCCCCACCGCTGCTGGAACGACAAATTTGCTAATAACTATTAGGTAGTTTAGATTCTCCACCTAAACTTTATATATTGAAGTCCTCTATTGCAAGTCGAACTCAGCATAGTTTTCACTTCGATTACCTAGGATCAGAGGTTTTGTCCTCGTCTTAATTATTTCATATTTTGCCATAAATCTTAAACGGTTGAGATCCCTACATTTTCTTACTTCTTAAAACAACAAGGATTTCATGTAAACCATGGTGATTATGATTAAAATGCAATAAAGCATAGTTTGTTTAGGAGACGTTATCATTGACAGATGACATATTTCTGTAATGCATGAATCCACCTTTCGAAAATAAACTATATAAATACAAAATTATACACGTATAATTTACTAACCATGTACATTAATGTGCAGGTTGGGATTGGGAACACTCTTTCAAACTCTATTGTTGCTCGGTTATTGTCAAACGAGACCTCTGTATTTTCTGTTGATGGTATAACTGCAGAAAATGCAAGATAATAAATTTTCAGATTCTGATGTACATAAAGCATTAAAAATGAACTGTATGCACTCTTGTATGTTTTTATTGCATGCCATTTGATTGCTTTGATTTTGCCTTTGGTGTTGATGTGGAGAAAGGTGTAGTACCAAAAAGCTTTTTTATCCCCACCACAGGTTTTATATGTCAGTTTCATGTCAGAGGTCTAGGTCATTGGTTGGTTTTATTGATTGTTTATTTTGAAAAACATTAAGGCAAGATTTGACTAATTGTACCTAACTGAACTTTGAGCGATTCATATCTGGTCAAATAGTGGCAATCCACCCTTGTAGATTCAAAGATTTCCTCCGTTTTTACGAAGATGAGTTTGATCTCCTTGACACACCCCTCCCCCCCCATTTCATCCCATTGTTTATAAAAAAGCATTAAGCTAATCGCTGTAACGCCACACATCATAAACCAGGCATAATGAGAAACTTAAGCATTGGACTTGAGAAATTCGATGAGAATCTGTTCTGATAGCTAATTCTTGTGGTTATCGAACGGTTTACACGTGAAAAATACTCAAAAGAAAATTGTTCATTCTTTAGATTAACTTCAAGTTTACATTTGCGTTTTCTGCAAAATGGAAAAAGAATGTGTACCAACAAAATTCGTTTCATTAAGTTCTAGTCTGGAATCGAAACTCTCAGTGTCACCAAGACATGTGTATGAAGCCATGAGATCGGATAGCTCCAACCGGATAATAGTAAGATAGGATCCTAATGTTGTTGACTTTTCTGAGTATTTTAATGGGCTGAAAACCTTTCCATGATGTACTATTACATCTGTATCTTTCATCCACGTCGCTTCTGATCCGGCTCTGGTGTTACAAAACAGTGTTAAATTCTTCTCGTAAACTACCGGCAGTTCTATTGGCACCCAATACACTGAAACATAGAATGTTTTCATAACTTACCGGAGTTAAAGGACCCTTTGAGCTAGGTCATTATATTGCCTGATTCTTTCGTATATATTTCATAAAGCGAAACTAAAAAATATGTTTATTTGATTGGTGGCAAACATGATAACGTTTTTATAAGGCATAAATTTTGTAAAGGAGTTGAAAAATTGAACATCTATCCGCATTATATTGTTTCTATGCGTTATCTTATAGGAATAAAGGCAGTCTTTGTTCAACATAAAATCATAATGGACACAAGATTTCATTCTGTAGACCATATGCATGTAGTGCTATATATATTTGAGAAATATTTTCATTTAGTTTTCTTAAAAATTGGTGGATTAGAACAATAAAATTACGTGATGAGGAGGTGAAAATTGATATTTATCATTTTTCTAATATGGCTACCAGATGAATGGGGGTCCTAACGTAAATATACAGAGCGACCAACAGCCAAGGACTGAGTTAAACATGTTCTGCGAAGATTTTTTAAATATGGTTGAAATAATTAAACAAATTATGGCATTAAAACTCCTGACCAGATGTGTTTGATATTGCTGAAACTATAGACCTGAAAATGTTTTGCATATCGATTTTTAGAAGTCCTCCCACCCCACGTAGCCATTTGCATACATCAGATGTGATCCAGGCCAATACATAATATATTGTCATTAGTATGGGCTATTACATAAATGGCCACATTGATTTTCTGGACACTGGAACGCGAGATACTGAGCCGTTCCTATGAGGGAAGCCCACTTGGTTGGGTAGGTGATAATACTGCAACCTGATCGTTGACCATAGTAGATGACGTGTTTTGATTGATCTTCTTTTTTGGTTGTGACCAACACATCATAACGAATGCCGCTAAAATTTCGACTTCATCCATTCGAAATCAACTGTGCAAATAATTAACTGCTGATTTCACTGGTTTCAGTATCTGATTGTGACCGAGAATACGGGATATAAAAAAAGCAGAAGAGGAATTGTTTTAAAGTGATCATGTTATAGTTAAATTAATAGTAATAACTACTAGTCAAGACGAAATTTAAATAGTTGTGTTCTTTTATTAACAAGATCTTATAAATAGTTATTTACATGTTATAAACGTTAACGTACGATATCTGAAAGACAAATGGGTTGTGAGGAAAAATATATGTATAAGACTTCTCAAGTATTGGGAAGTTATTTAAACAATCAATAAAATCAATACGCGTTTTAGAATAAATCATATTTCTTCACGGTATTCTACTACTATTAATAGCCGATATTCCATAAGCAAATCATATATCTGTACAGTTGTGATATCGACCAATGAAATCAATTCATACATTCTATTTTAAGATATAATACTTCTTAAACGATCTAAGCAGTTTTTTGTTTACTCATTGTTTTAAGTAATTTATATAACTTCCTCACAATTAAACATAATTTTTATAATATAATGTACTCACATTTGCTTCCGCTTCCAACCCAAGCAAGAGCAATGCAAATTAATAATGTTATTTCCCAAGACATAAAATCTCTTAACACCTGTTCAAAAGTAAAACATTTACAGTTCAATTTTGTTGTGAAATCTATAAAGCTTATTTATATACCAAAAGATAAGCTGTATATTTGGATTTCATGAAATTTATCATTAATCATGCTTTATCAGCCCTATATATTAAGCTAGGGTCTATTATGTTAATCACGAGGGATAATAATATTAAGTGCTGATTCATGTAAACATAGGATATGAAAAATCACATGATTTAATGTTTTTATCATATGCTGCAAAAAAGATGTTATGTTTACACTGTTCAATTAAAACATAGACTGTTAATTCTGCAATGCTATATAAAGAATATTATATGGGGTTTTCCATACCATACCCTATATCAACCCGAGACATCCATATCGACCCGAGAGCTTAAGCTCGATTGTCTGATATGGGTGAGCTTTTCCATGCCATACCCCATATCAACCCCCTACCCATATCAGAACCTCGATCTTTAGCTCTCCGGTCGATATGGATGTCTCGGGTTGATATGGGGGTATGGTACGGAAATCCCCCCTATATAAATTTCTATATCTAGTTAGGATGCTGGAGAACCCAGTAACATATATTATTGGCATGTCCCCGGGCAGAAACCTGAAGTGCAGTGGTTGTCATTTTTCAAGTAGTCATTTATTGTTGTTTGTTCAATAGATTAGTTCGATTGTCGTGTTTTATGAATAGTTCCACATCATATATTTTGGGACCTTTCACAACTTCCGTTGTTACATGACTCCGGTTCATTTTTTAATACTCTAATGGGACCTGCATATGTTTAATTACTATTATTATTTGGTGGAGGGCTGTCTCATCAATCATGCCACATGTCCTATTTTCTATACTTAGACGAAAGTTCAAGGATTTAACCACTATATTTTCATTTATGATCCAGACAAGAAGACTTATAAATAAATTTTTCATAGAGTCACATGTAAATTACGTTTAGTATGAATACAATCTTGATTGGTGTATTTTATGCAGGATAATAGTTGTGAATTGGACTGTTTAATGACTGTTCAATCAAAGTTTGTTTTCAATGGGCTTTAAAGTTCAAAGAGAATTCACAATATAGCATGTATATACCCATGTCAAAGTATGTGTACGTGATGTGGCCACTTTGTACTTGGTTAGGATGCAGTATTATATTTCCGGGTGACCACATAAGGACAATTCAATTTAATTATTTTGTTCTAATTGACATAACAGTTTATATATATATTTTACTGAATTTCCCATTGGGTACATGTTAAAATATTTTCAGCACTTTTGGCCATTTTGGTTGGTCAGTGGACATGACGGATGCAAGTTTGAAAAGTTACATTGGAGTACAATTTTATTTCTTGTTTTAGTTTAGTTTAAACATATTTTATTTGTTTTAAACAAAAGAGACAGGATACAAATTTTGCCAGCTTATGTAGTCTAGCTTCTCTCAGATTACATTATAATTAACTACAAATAATTAAATATAGCTTAAGTATTGGCGATCTTGGTTGGAGACGCTGGATTAAATTTTTAAAGGGTTACCCAAGGACCATTCAAGCACAGTTTGATTTCAATCAGCCCAGTTTAATATCATGATAAGATCCTTAAGTAAATGTTGATTTAAGACGGACACAAAATGATGACAAAAGATCACGTGACCGCTTGGGTCAGGTGATGTAATTGGTAATAATTAATGGAAGATATCTTTATTCTAAAGCGCACTTATTATTTAAGTAATTCAAATTAAAAATTTACCAATGTCCAATAAATATGGTATTTTTATATGCTATATTATCTATATATCAAGAATAACCGCTCATCAGATTTGACCATTTGCCAATTTAAGATAAAGAATCCTACTATAACTACTCTCTTCTATATATAACTAGGCATGACTATAACTTAAGATAACACAGACTCCTTTTATCTTATCACTGTATACGGCTTTGTAATAACAACAATGAGAGGATTAATTTCTTGTCGTAAGTTTATGTACTAAACTGTGCGTAAAGGTAGATAGAAATAGAAAACGATACGATTTTCCGTCAAAAACTATAATTTAAAACAAAAATATTTGAGGAATTCTTTCAAAGATTTACCCTTTTACAGCATCTGATCCCACTCATGTTTTGTAAAGGGAATTCCAAGCCTTTGTTCTTTTTGTTTTCATTTTATCTTTTAATTTGTTTTTAATTTGTCTTCTCTCTTTGGGCTATGCGTTTATGATCTCTCACATGGATATTATACACTGGACTTTCAAAGCAGTATTTGTGGTAAGGCAAAATTTGACATCCATTTTAAGCTTAAATTTGAGAAAAAAATATTTGAGTTTAATGTTTTGGACCACGGAGCAATCATGCAATCAAATTTGTTACCACGACAACCTGAAACTGGTACTACTTACAAGAATATATTTATATGAGTATCCATATTTCAACAATTGTCGAGCATTTTACGAAAAGATTGTAGTTATTATTTTGATAATAGAGGAAGACTTTAACCCCTAAGCTAAGAAAATATCATGTACACAAGAACTAGTCAGCAGAAGTATGCAACCCTTTTAGAGACAAATGCCATCCTGGAATTGCCAAAACGACAAGGTACGTTAAGGACCCTTTTTGGCCCACAAAAATGAAAGTACAATGGTTTTGCAATATGGCCTATCTTGATGTAAAATAATGAAAATTCACATTTTACAACAGTTTTTTTATAAAAAAAAATGTTTTTGACGTCATACTGACGTCACTAATAGGAATCAATGTGTCTTATCTGTTAAAAATACTGAAAAAATACCCATTTTGGAGCTTTTCCCTTAAATCTAAATGTTACCGACAATGTAGCCCCCACAGTTTTTTGTCAGCTGGCGTATTATGTAAAGATCTTCACTTAATAACAAAATTGTTTGGTCTACGTTGTCGGAGATAATTATTTAAGCCAAAAACATACGAAAAATAGGTCAAATTTGAAGATTTTTTAAAGAATGGCCGTTTTTGCCTTTAAATTTGATGTCATTGTGACGTCAAAAACACTTCAATAGGCATTTTAGAATTAGTTTTGTGAAAAATCCTTATTTTACTTAATTATAACAGAAAATTGGGAAATGAAATGAAAGTTTATTTTTTCATTGAATAATGGGTCAAATAAGGCCCTTATCGTACCTTGTCCTTTGGCATGGTAAGGTAAAAGTAGAATTTTAACAATATATTTTTCTAAAGTAAACATTGCTTGCATCGATTTTTCCATAAAAAACAAAATATCCCACAAGGTCGTCCCTCCTCTCACCAAAATGGAAAATATTTAATCTTCAGTAAAGTAATCGTGTTGGCATAATTTAAATTACATAAGAATTTTTGGAAAAAATGTACCAGTGCAGTGTACACGTACTTGTGGAAAAAGTCAAATCGTATTTTTGTATTTGCTACTTGTTGTTCCAAACAAGTTATACAAAAAAAATGGATGCGGAAAAGGCTTACATATCAGTTTCCTAAACGCCAAATGACACCATTTATCTAAACAATTTTTTGGTTCCCTTACATGTGCAGGGGACAAACACAAAACGTATTTCTAATTCGTGATGTTTTTGTTTGAAATCAAAATCAAGAAATACAAAACGAGGCTAATACACCTGATGCACAGGTACTGATATCTATTATTTTAAGATACTATATAAACATACCTACTGAAACAACTTTTTCAGTAGGTATTTGTGGATTGTAACCCCAGATATAACGACAGGTACCTGTGATCCGAAGAATAGAAATAATGAACAGTTAAAACTGTATGTTTTTATAGCTATAATCCACATGGTATGAAGATAAATCATGTATTTGAAATTTATTCATATAACAGTAACAAATGAGAAAAACAATGTTTAGTGCACAAAAACTTATTTTTTAACAAAAAGTTTAAAATTCCATGTAATAAGTCCGCCTAATTTTGATGTTTTGTTGTTTCCTTGATGTCAGATGCAACTGAGCAAAAGATTTTACACAAAAACCTCACAGGGAGCACAATAAATGGAGTTATGCACGATGTCTCTTTTATCTTGTGTTCATTATATAAATTAGTTTCTAATAATGTATTGTCAGTGTTTGTTTTAAATTTAAATAAAACATTACCTTACATTTTGCCAAATGCATAAAATATTAACCAATGAACGTTTATTTCATCTTTTTTTCAGTCGTGTTGCTGATAACTCAGTGTGTAGCAGCATTAGGAAGTAAGTGCTTACGAAATGTAAATAATTTGAGTTTGTTGCTATTCAGAAATGTAAAATGGTTCTGAATTTTTTAAAGTAACTGCGAGTATTCATAGAGATGTATCGTCTTTTTGCGTGTATTTCTGTTAAGTTTATTTTTTGTAGTTAAGGTAATCTCTAGTCGTAAAGGGTAACTTTCTGTTTTAATTTCTCCTGTTACGGCTTTTTATTTGATTTCTTCATTTGACCACTCGATGGGGAAGGGTAAGGATCCCACTAATCTAGTTGAACTCCACCGCATGTCTCATGTGCCTGTCCCAAGTAAGGAATTATGATCTTAGGTTCGTCTTTTTGTTTATTGTTCTATTAAATGTTCATTTTTAATAATATTCAGGTATGAGTATTATTAATCGCAAACATGATTTTGTTTATAGGTGATTAAGAGATTTGACAAGAGGTGGTATTCACCCTAGTTGAAGGCCTTCTAGAGACCTCTAGATTTGCAAATTCCTCTGTTTTGCTCGTGGTTGAAATGCAGTCTCTCTGACACCTACCCCACAACTTTTCACTTTCATAATAGTTATTAAGCATGTACAGGTAAAACTGCGCATTGAAGAAAAACGATTTCTAAACACAACTTGGACAACTAACATATAGAACACTGTTGAGCAGGGATATAGTGTATAAGGATGCTAACACAAGACCAAAAGTCACCAAATCATCCTAATGACTCTAAATCCTAAATTACTTTGGTTTCTCAGTTTTTTTCACCGCTTTGGGGCCACTAAAATATCAAATGGAACTCTTTGTAGGAACATTTACATGCACTTCTTATATATGGTCATATGGTATAACAATAATTGAAACATAATTTCTAGTTATTACTTTATAGGAACAAATCCCAATTGTGCCCTTAAATTGCTCTAACTTGGCTTTTGGTTAATAATATAATATTTTGAACAATGCCTAATATAATAAGTTTCTAACGTATATGTATATGTTATCGGGATTGTGACAGCTAGATATCGTAAAATATCATCCCGTGAGCCAGAATATGAATCTTTGCGGCGAGTGAGCGTAGCGAACGAG
>JAULBM010039516.1:0-10829 GCA_032357055.1 Geukensia granosissima
TTTTAATGTTAACATGTTTTTTCTTTAATAATATGCTTTGGGGGACAAAAAAAAATTTGGTCCCATAGAGATGTGGGGGTGCACGGTAGGCTATCCTAGCCCACGGACTATAACTAATTTACACATTTTCCTGGTACAGATTTTAAGTTTTCATCCAACAAGAAAATATTGGAACGTATCGATACGCTGGACTTCGTACTGGTGTACCAGGTTTGTTGCAATATATCGATATAGCGTTACACCCTTTTGCAAAATATTGCGATATATCGATATATCGTTACACTCTTAATACACATGCCGAAGATATATGCCAAAATATACAAACTGCAAAAATAAAGTAAAGTTTATTGCTACACTTTTCAACATATCAAATCTATTGCTTATCCTGATTAATGATGTGTCCATTGAGGAATTTGTGAGTACAATTTACCTGTATTGTAGACTTAAACATGATAATTTTAATCAATTTGAGTTAATACTGGTCATGATCTGAAAGCTCAAATTTTCTGATAGGTTAACAATGGATTTTCAGTTTGTCAATTGGGCAACAAAAGTTTACACTTTCTACCTATTCAACCATCAGTAAATAATGTTTACTGCTGAATTATGTATGGCATGCCTTTCTTATTTTAATACACAAATGCAATTTGAAGATGGAACTCCCTTGTTTGGGGGGTTTATTGGTACCTTGTTTCTTGGATTGTCACCAAATAAGGGGTTAGACTCTGTTGACATGTTCTCAATTGAATTAGTCTGCCGAAGTCCCAAATAAACATGGCAATATCAACATCTAGTGTCATATCATTGTGGCTGACAAAGGCATAACAGATATTGTAATGATAAGAGGAGGAAATAAAGTCCCTACTATATAATATTACTTCAATGAAACATAAACTAAGTATATATAACTGTTTCCTTTCACCCTTAACGGTGATTGACCAATCCCCAGCAAAAGAAGTTATAAATATACTAAATTACATACATCACTTTCGACCTTGTTCCCTGAAAATCTTCAACTATAAGAGATTTCTGATAACATTTAAAAAATATAATAAAATAATGAACAATGTGATTTAGGACAAGCTAAAACACACCATATCCCTCTCAATCTAAAATGGTGATTTTTGGATTGTATGTTTTTTATATGGAAAAATAATTATCTCCCTTTTTCAAATACTCAGTTTGTCAAAATCTGTAAATGGTCTTTTGTTTTACAAATTAAGACTGTAAATTGACAACTATATGTTGCTTTCAGCCTTTGCTGTTTCTTACAAATATAAAAAACGGTTATCAAAAGTGATTTTTTTTACTTGGTTGAATAATTTTTTTTTTATTACAGCTTTTTTTATTTCAACCCCCCCCCCTTTCCCGTGTAAGAAACTGAAATGTACTACCAACACCGACTTTTCTTCTATACAAAAGCAAGAACCAAAGAACATTCTTAAGATGGTTCAAATCAACAATATCAAGTGAATTTATTTCTCTAAGAGAATCTGAGTGTATTTATAACTTGAAATTTATTAACATGTAAGAAATTCAGCTAAAACAAGCCACTAACTCCAAGATGGGTATTTGGATTTTCTTAAGGTATATCTACTCTAGCTGAACATATTTGCAATAAAGTTTTTCAAGATATGCTATAAATTTAAATTCTAAAAAAATGGAGTAAAAGGAACTAACTAAAAATGGGTCCCTGGATTCATGTACACTTTCGAAAATTTGTTTCAATAGTTTCAGAACAAATGATCAGAACAATAAGTAGATCTCATCATACTGCACATATTTGCAATTTAAAATGCAATTTTATCTCTACTAATTTTTTAATCATGAGATATAATATATATCTAAATTTTGAAATTTGGCCAAAAAATGTCAATAACTCCAACACCATTGATTGAATTTTCTTCAAAATTGCAGGGAAGGTAGTAGATCTCATAATGCCTTAACATATTTGCAATAAAAAGTGTAATTCTGTCAATTATGGTTTTCAAGATAAATCATGAAATGTATTAAATTTTATAAATTCGACAAAAAAGGGAAATAACTCCAAGACAAGTAATTCGATTATCTCCAAAATTGCAGGGAAGGAAGTTCTCATCATGTTGAACATATATACATTAAAAACTGTAATTCTATCTGTAACAGTTTTCGAGATATATGATGAAATATATGTGAATTTTAAAAATTTGACAAAAAAAAGGAATTTACTCCAAGATCGGTCATTGAATTTTCTTCGAAATTTCGGGGTAGATAAACCTATTATGCTGAACATAACTGCAGTTTAAAGTTCAATTTTATCTCTAATAGTTTTCTAGCAATATGATGAAATATACTTAAAAATTTTTAAAAATCGACAAAAAAGTTAAATAACTCCAAAACCGGTGATTGAATTTTCTTCAACATTTTAGGGAAGATAGATCCCATTATGCTAAACATATTTGCAGTCTTTAGTTTAATTATATCTCTAATAGTTTTCGAGATATATGACAAAATATATTTAAATTTTAAAATTCGACAAAAAAGGAGAATTACTCCAAGACCGGTAATTGAATATTCTTCAAAATTGCAGGAAAGGTATATCTCATCATGCTGAACATATTTGCTATTAAAGTGTAATTCTGACTTTAACAGTTTTTGAAATATATGATGAAACACATATAAATTTTGAAAATTTGGCCAAAAAAGGGCAATAACTCCAAGACCGGTTATTGGATTTTCTTCAAAATTGCAGGGTAGGTAGATCTTGTCATGCTGATCAATTTTATACTTTGTCAGATTTTTGATATCTGATAAATTTTATACTTTGTCAGATTTTTTATATCTGTAACAGTTTATAAGTAAATTTCAAAAAACAGCAATTTACCTCTATGTTCTATTTATAGTAACAGAGGCCATGTTTTTAGTTGGATCAAAAAACCTTGGGCAGTTTATATAAAAGACATGCCATATATTATTCCTGCAAAGTTTGATTAAATTTACTCCAGTAGTTTCAGAGGAGATGCGAATTGAAAAAGTTTACGGAGTGAAGGATGGACGACAGACGACGGACGCCAAGTAATGGTAAAAGCTCTTTTTTATTTTACTTATAAAATCATGTCTATATGTATTATATTCAGTACAGTATATGAAAAAATGAAGTTCATCCTCAACTTGCGTTTGCTGGCATGAGTTGCATATACAGTCATTTACAGGTATGTTTTTGTAGTGTCCTCTCTCTATTGCAAGGGAGTGTACACTTAAATTTACAAATGGTAGATCTATCTGATTTGTATCTACATATAGTGACCTAAGAAGGTCTTTTGTTAAACCTATAAATTTTATTAAAAAAAACTGGATTTTGCTATCTCTTAAAATACAAAGTTGATTTTGAGTACTTTGATCTCTGAGCCTTTGTTATATATAGGATATTTTGTTTTTAAGGAGATGCGTATCTGAAATCAAGTAATTAAACCCTAGTTCCTTTATCTACTGTCATTAACCAGTTATTATTTTGAGGTATATTATTATATATTTCACTTACATGCATATTGTTGGAATTAGAGATATGCTCCCAAAATTTAAATTACTTGTATTATAATTTGAACTTTAAGGGGATGTCGATTTAGTTCTGCTAAGCATGCTGAATTTGTTGCCTTACTGTGAACTCCAAGGATTTCTTTTATAAACTTTAAGTGAAGATGTTCATAAGGGTCAGTATCTTTAAATTTATTGTTGGTTCCCCAAATTTCACAACCATAAAGAATAATGGGGCTTATTAACATGTCAAATAATTTTTCTAGCAAAGAGCATGGGTTATTTAACCCTATAGAGTTCTTTATCTTAAACCAGGCTTTGCGACCTTTCTCCATTAGAATCTGTGGTGATACGTTAAAATTTCCAGTATACTTAATAGTTATACCTAGGTAACAGTATGATTTAACCGTTTCCAAGTAATTTTTATTAAATTTAAAACTATTTAAGAAAGTTTTTCCATTTGAGTTGAATATCATAACTTTAGATTTTTGCATATTGACTTCTAGTTTCCATGATTCACAAAATTTATGTAAAATATCCAATGCATTTTGAAGGCCTTCTTGTGTACTAGACAACAATATAATATCATCTGCATACAACAATGAATTGATTGAAACATCACCGATAGTACTGACTTGACCTTGATTAAGGTTTGATATAAAGTCATTTATGTATAAATTAAAAATAATGGGTCTAAGAACATCCCATTATTTAACACATTTAGAAACAAATTTTCTGCTTAACCCTTATTTGAATTTTATCCTGAAAGAGGGATCCTGATACATTGAGAGGATTATTTAGAGTATTCGGGGTGGGAATTTATTTTCCAATAATTTATAGAATAGGCTTTCTCTCCAAACTGTATCGAAGGCCCCTGTTAAGTCCACAAATGTTGCAAATACTTTTTTATTGTTTGATTTATAAGTTTCCACTATTGCCTTTAATGTAAAAATATGATCTTTTGTTCTTGATTTTTCTTTAAATCCAATTTGATTTTTATGGATTAGATGGTTATCATTAATGAATCTCGTAATTCTGGCTAACAAAATTTTATTAAAAAGTTTACCTAAATTGGACGTTAAAGAAATTCCCCTGTAATTGGCTGGGTTAGATTTGTCTCCTTTCTTATGTTTTAGCCAGATGTAACTTTCATTCCATATTTTAGGAAAATGACCAGTTTTGAAAATCATATTAAATATTTTTGAAATACATGTAGGTTCAATGAGTTGGTTTATCCCATATTTTATCATTTAATTTGATATGAGGTCACTGGCTGTAGCCTTTCCTTTTTTAAGGGTTATTACTGCTTTGATTATTTCATCTTGACGTAATGGGCCTTCATATATAAGTTCACTGTACGTTTCTTGATTTTTTAAAGTTTTAATTAAATGATTAAATTTGCATAAAATTGAATAATGGAAGTCATTATTAGGAACATTTTCAGAATGTTTATTAATTTTTTCAAAGAAGTCAACAAATAATTCTTTGTTATTGATTTCATCATTTCCATTCTTGGAGCAACTTTTTATTTTATTAATCATGGACCAAAATGTTTTTGGATCTTTATCCATACTGGAGTATAACTCTTAGCAAATATTTGCCTTGAACTTTTTGTCCTCACTTTTACAGCTTCTCCTGTACTTAGAGAGATAAGAGAAGTACTTTTGTCTGTATGTTCCATTATATGGAAACTTGTTAACTAGAGAGAGATATTTTTACTGTTTTCCTTAGATCATGGTTTGAGTCAGAAAACCATTCTTTTCTTTTAATTTTATTCTTTTTTCTCTTAACTTTTCCTTTGAAAAATTTTGCAGACATTGATGCAGTTTCAAATAAAATTGTGTTAAATGATTTAACAGCCATAATACAGTCTTCATTCTTACATGTATCTGGCAAAAAAGTTTGGATATTTTGTTTTATTTTGTCACTTTGAACATTAGTTTTGTACTTTTCAATGGCTTCATTATCCCAGATAAATTTACCTGGGCATAGGTCTAGTAAGTTATCTTTATTTATTCTGTTTGGAAAACAGGTGAGTAAACTACAATTGATTAAACAATGGTCAGAAATTGTTGTCAAATCTTTAACTTCAAATTTTTGAACATTTTGAAATGAACTAGTTGAAAAAAGCGTGTAGTCAACTACGCTATATCCATTGTATGTCTTGTAACAAGTGTATTTTCCAAATGTATCTCGAATTTTTCGGCCGTTTAATATCTTAAGACTTGTTTCTTTACAGAGGTTAAGTAATCGTTTACCACTTTTGTTTAAAGGTTTAATATCCATATTATTTCTTGGGGTTGGATTATCTACAAAATAATCTTGATTCAATGAATCAGGATATCGGGAATCATCATTAACACCAAAATCAGGTTTTGTATTAGTGTTGGCATTAAAATCGCCTTGAATAATTATATCACCTTGTGAACTATAATTCACAATGTCACTGAGAAGTTTAGAATAAGAATCTTCTAAATCTGAACAAAGAAACAAGAAAATATATGACTAATTTTAGAATAGGACAGAATAGTTGACCACGACTTACCAATTGAATTAGGAAGATACCAAAAAATACCAAGAGAAGAAAGATTATGTAAAACTTGTAACATAAAAGATGACGAATCACTTTTCTTTTTTTGGCTGCATCCTTACAAAACACGAAAGTATATCTTTTCTTCAAAATTTTAATTCACAAGATGAAATTTTAGGGTTCCTGCTGGGATTAAAAACAAATTACCTTAGAAAGGTTAATTTTACAACAAATTAAAATTAAAACAGTAATCATTTTTGTTATCTAATGCTTTAGGAATAAACGTTATCACTCTTTGATGAGAATAGTAATTAAATCTGTGAAACCAACAATCACCCATTTTTTGCTTAAAACGTAGATACCTTGGTCAAACCATGATTTAATCTTCGTAAATCTGATCCATTCACAAACTCTGTTGCAGACACGCTTCGATGTATGAATACTAAGCCGTGCTCACAACAGCAATAACCTGGCATCCTGGGGAAATATTTTCGTTCCATAGATTTCACTACAATATTACCGAGAGGTACCGAAGGAAGATCGCTTAGGATATTGACCAGGAATCCAGAATAACAACAGCAAGATCTTGCAATAAGTTAAGCTGGCTGGCATCCTGGGGAAATATTTTCGTTCCATAGTGCCCAATAGCAATAAGTCATCACCCGCAACAAATTAACAACTTGTTTATTTCAAATATTATTTGAAATTATTATTTTTCTTCAAACCAATACTTTATCTTTATCGCCACTTTCATTTATTTAGTTTCAAAACAAAATAGGTTTTTTTACTTTTGGATTCTGTTGTAAATAAAGGTCATGAGAGATTTAAAATTCTTTGACGTCACAATTCAATGTTTTTTGGCATGCACGTCATCAATCGTAACTATTGGAGTGAGCGAGAATGGCCGAATAGTTACGATTGGCACGTCATAGACGTATGGATCGCTGAATGGAAGGGTAAATTGAGAGAGAAGCGAACTTTTTCCTTGCGTGGAAGTTGATCCATTCAGTGATTACCATGACAAATCTAAAACATAAAGTCAAAGAAATCTGAAAATAGGCTTAGAACTACAGAACGAATTACTAAAAAATGACCTATATAAGAGGGAATTTTCCCTATATTTCCTATCAAATATTCATTAATAATAGTAATAATAGTCATATATGGCGTAATATACTATTCAGACATAAATTAAACAGAAATAATAAGTTTTTGATGTGTATAATGTTACCTTGATAGAGTTTTAAAATTCTATAATCCTGAAATCCTTCATTTTCAGTTTTCCGTCCTTATTTTAAAGTTTAAGAGATTTTATTGCCAAATAACCGTTAGATTTAAGTACATTAATGCTTATTCTGTCTATTTAATGAAGAAATACATCATTTTATTAACCCTGTGCAAAGCCTTATCCACAAATAATACTATGTTTGTGCGAAATTTGAGGGTAAGGGGTAGTATTTTTTTGAAGATGAAAAATTGTAAAAATCGTACCAAAAATGCATCAAAATAAAGATATATAATGTAATAGCAACATAAATCTAACATCAAAACATTCTTTTAGGATTTTATAGCAATCTGTCGTAAACTGCTTAAATTGGGAAAAATCTGAAATTTGAAAAATCCCCTATTTTTCTTAATTTTGGCTACAAAAATAGATTTGCCGAACTTTTTTTTACTTATCTTCATGCAACTTATCATTCAAAGGATGTTTAATGTAAAATTTCTCGAAAGTGACAAACATTCACAAATAACAAAATTGAAAGCCCTTTTTTCAGTCTATTTTTGTTAGGGGTAGGGGTAAAGTTTTAGCAATTACTACTAAAGTAAGGAAGGGAAGCCTTAATATTGTCACGGGTTTGGGTCGCATGGTTTGACACAATAAAAGGTGTGTAACATAGGACTACGTTTGTTGAAGGTGTTTATGGACGGGACAGAGGGATTCGCTCAATTCAGTTTAAATTAACACTGCAAGACTTCAAAATTTTAAACAACGCAAATTTATTAAATTGAAATTAACAACTGAATATAAAAACTCCTGGCTTGGTTCAGTTCTCTTTATCTTTCAAATTTCTACACATTTAGTTTCAGGTTTAATTTGTCTTCATCGGAATAATAAAACTTTCAGTTTTACATGAAAACGTACTTTGCAGATTTCGTTAAGAAATTTGAACAGAGCGTAAATTTTATATATAAAATCCCTGCACCAAATCAGGATAGAATAACTTAGATATTCTATTAAATGAATGAAAATAACTCCATATCTTCTAAAAATTCCTTTACTTTAATTTTTTAATTAAAAAAATTCTTTAACTTAATAAGTATTTTTCTGTACCATTCTTGGAACGAGCTTGAATATCTCCTCTGTCAAAGATTCTGATGTGTGTCAGTGGAGCTGTGTTCATAACATCGCGGGTTTATATAGTTCAAGTATCACCATGGTAATTGTAAGATTCTCACTGTTCCCATTGGAGACCCCATAGTAATTGCCTTCATTGGCGCGAAACTTTCAGTTTCCCAGTAAAAATATAAATATCTCACTTAATTACAAAGTGGTAATGTTTTCTTGTAAGAAACATCTATTTTAATCGAAAAATTCTTTGTTGAAGTCATTTTTAATGTTTTTTTAAGCAGAGAATATAGTTATTCACAAAAACATATGAAGAACTTCCTTTGTTGAGCCCCTTCAGTAATACCGGAAGTTGTAGGCATGCGCAAAGGTAGACATTAAACTTGTAAACAAATACACCTGGAGTCATGTTCACAGAACTTCAACCATTAAAGCAAGACAGAAAACAAAATGTCCATTAGATTTAGGTGTACAGATGTTTGTGTAACCAACCTGTTTAACAAAGGTGTTCATGCAGAACTCCCTGACAATCTGAGTAAAACCTCAACGGCGAGCTAGAACTGAACAGGTGCTCGTTCAAGCAAAATACTACATGTGTACCAAATTGTTTTAACCAGCCATTCACTTGGGTTTTATTTGTTGATTTCCTGTACCAAGTAAGGAATAATGCATATGAATTATGCCAATGCACCACTGGGGGTTAACTGACTAACCAGTGCCAAAATAAAAGATTGGTAATTTCATTGACTATGCATACCCGAGTACCTAATGTTAAGTACAAGTCAGAAAACTTGCAGATCATTACAATATACTAATTGTTTTTCAATTCTTTTAATGTTTCATGTGATGTTTACTTATATCGCTGCAAATCAAGAAATTTATGATTAAGCTGAGAAGAGCATCGTGTTGTTCAACGTGACAAGACAACTGTAAATTCAGAAGTTATTGTGTT
Organism: Geukensia granosissima; assembly: GCA_032357055.1. Lineage (NCBI taxonomy): Eukaryota > Metazoa > Mollusca > Bivalvia > Mytilida > Mytilidae > Geukensia > Geukensia granosissima. Next base: position 9,343 of record JAULBM010039516.1, read on the forward strand.
AACTAATTATTTCATAATGTTGACTTTGATTGATTGATTTCATAACGTCTCAGTCATAATCAGGACGATAACAAGTAAACAAACAATACATTTTAATAACGGACGTGGGTGGTTGTCCGGTCGGAAAATTTTCTTTTCACATAATGCAATAGGAGAGTTTTTTCAAGGAGATGATATTTAACCTGTGCGACACAAAGAGATCTTTAACATGTCGCGAGAGTGGCATATTTGCCAACTTTGGGTACAACGTTTTCATTCCTGTCCATGCCACGTCCTTAGCACGTTAAAGACCCCTTGTAACAGCTCTTTTTGAGTGGTCCGTAGGCGGCCAGTTACATGGCTAAATTTTCCGCCCCTATCCAACCCGCAATTTTTACAGTGGCAGTCTAAAACTCCCTCCGTAACCGGTCTCCTTGTTACAGTCTACATATTGATGAATTGTTTGCTAACTTGTTTCTGCCCTGAATATGCATGAAATATTTGCCACTGGACGTTAAACAACAATCAATCAATCAGGCTCCTGGGAGTCTTCGGTTTTTCTTTTTAAAACAAAAAGATACCTTACACGCATCAGATTATATATGGGAAAGCAATCAAGTGACATAAGGGATTGAGAGACATAAAATTTTATGTGCCGTGTCCTGAAGAGAGAAGACAACTTATATTTTGCGCTAAAACTGCATCTCTCAACATTCAGTTCAAATGGACTTTAATGCTTTAAAATACTAAAGCCATCTCATTGAGATTTTCGATCCAAAATTTTCTCAAATATATATTGACAGTTTTTTGCAATATCATCTTTTTGTGTCGCCTGCACACAAAGTGTGTGGCGACATATAGGTATCACTTTAGTCGTTCGGCGTTGTCCGCGTCGCCCGCGTCACACTTTTTTGTCCGACACATTTCTCAGACTGTAAGTCTGATCAACTTGAAAGTTTGCATGGTAGTAGACCTTGATAGGTAGTTTTGCCCCCAGGTTTCGTTTTTCGATTGATGCCCCAGGGGCTTGGCCCCGCCCACTACAACCCCAAAATTGGCACTTTTTTGTCTGACACATTTCTCAGAGACCACAAGTCGGATCAACTTGAAAGTTTGCATGGTAATAGACCTTGATAGGTGGTTGATGCCCCAGGGGCTTGGCCCCGCCCCCTACAACCCAAAATTTGCACTTTTTTGTCAGACACATTTCTCAGAAACTGTAAGTCGGATCAACTTGAAAGTTTGCATGGTAGTAGACCTTGATAGGTAGTTGTGCCCTCCCAGCTTTTGTTTTTTTATTGATGCCCCAGGGGCCTGGCCCCATCCCCCTACAACCCCAAAATTGGCAGTTACTCCTAAACGATTTAGATCCCCACCTCTAAACCATATATTTTCTTATTTCATATGACATGGGGATATCAGCAGTATTAAAGATTTTATTCCTGGGGATTGCCCCACCCCCTCAATATGACAAATTTGGTAATAACTTTTAAACGGTTGAGATCCCC
>JAULBM010039527.1:0-10829 GCA_032357055.1 Geukensia granosissima
TATTTTTATATTTATCTCTAGTGGATATTGCGCAAGTTCAGATCTAGCAGCAATATTAACAGACTGTTTACTCAGCCAAATGACAAATTTACAATTCTCACTTTGTTAATACCTATCCGGACAAAACTTGGTGTATTTTGATGTGATGAATATTTCTATGCCTAGCACGAAATATTACGATAATTCTCCACTTTCATGACTTTGTTGTGTCTACTGATACATGTGTTTTCAACAAATACCAGGGGTTAATATTGTGGATCAGTTTAGGAAACTGGATTTTGGGTAAATAACGATAGTCCTTTAATTGCAGACGACACACCGAAAAGAGGCTGCATACATAGTTTACAAAATCAATATCGGTTATATATACAGATTCCGGATTTTGGAATTCAATACAAGTATATTTTCTATTTTAGTGGTAAGATCACACGTGTCCAACCATATGTAAAGTGTTATAAGATCTGTATACATTTAAACAAGTTCTGATTGTAAATTAGCTCGTAACCATGCAAACTGTTCGTCAACACCTGCCCGCGTACCATACTATTCTATTTGCAGGGTGCTCATCTTGGACTTGTTCTTTAAGATATCTACCTTTACAGTCTGTGAGAACAACGGGGATATTATTTAAGTGTCCGATTATTTTGTTTATCCTTGAAACACTTATGAGAACAAATCAGTGTCTTCTAATACACAAATACGAAAGAAAATGTTCCAGAAAATATGGTTGTCACGTCTAAGAATCAGAATGAGGCTAAGGCAACGAAATTTTCAAGTTCGGCAATCAAAAAAAAATTTAATGTTCAAAATGTTGATAATGGCACATCAAAACGTTGATTTCGGGTTTTCCACCATATTGTGGATCAGTTTAGGGAACTGGTAGAGCTAGGATTTTGGGTAAATAACAATTTAAACAACAGACAATAAAATTACACCCTTTGAGTGCAGACGACACGCCGAAAAGAGGCTGTATACATAGTTTACAAAATCAATATCGGTTCAGTATATTAACAGATTTCGGATTTCGGAATTCAACCCAAGTATATAATATTAAAGCAAGGGTTAATATTTTATATTATCCAATCAGTGAAACCATGTTTGTAAAATTGACCAGTCCAGTTGGTAGGGGGAAATCACGAAGGGAGAATTTAACACATTTTTTATCACCAATTTTCTTCACCCCCGAGGGCGGCTGGGGTATAGAAATAGGCCGTTCGGTTTCTCCGCCTGCAGACCCCTTGTAACAGCTCTTTTTGAGTGGTCCGTAGGCGGCCAGTTACAAGGCTAAATTTTCCGCCCCTATCCCACCCGCAATTTTTCCAGTGGCAGTCTAAAAGTCCCTTCCTTACCGATCCCTTTGTTACAGTCTATATGTTGATTTATTGTTTAACTTGTTTTCGTCCTGAATATGCATGAAATATTTGCCACTGGACGTTAAATAACAATTAATCAATCAATTTTGACCCTCTTTCATATTACTGAGTGTACACCCGATTTGATGATATATCTATCAAACACAGGAAAAATTATGCGAGCATCAATTATGGTTGATTAAAGTTGAAAATTTCTCTCTTTTTTCACTGGTTTTATGTGTAGACTGATAATCTCATATACAAATGGTTTTAGGTCCGATATCCGGCAAAAAAACAGATATATAATAACTGTCGCTTGCTGCTAGTTTTTTAAGGGTAAATGCAATCAATTGTTGGATCAATCATATTAATATGTCTGAATAGGATAACATTTCTTTTCTTCGTAACTGTTGCTAAGCACGTTGACATCTAGGTCAGCGTGTCGGTCTAGTACAAAATAAGGTATGTGCATTTTATTTGCTTTGGTTTAAAATATGACAATATTTGTCCACCAAACTTTAAGCAATACTCAATTAATGAGTTTCCAGTCATTATTTGAAGTTGTTCATAAGAAGAACCGTGTAATACTTAAGAACAGCTTGTCGAATTTTCAAGTCAACAAATAAATATTTTGTAATTATTTGTCGTTCCTTGAGGTGTGTCGTGTTTGACTGTATTCACCTTGTGATGGTTACGTTTTCACAACTGCTTTTCAGTTTGTTCATGACACTCTTATAAACTAACCTCTCTAAATTGGAAAATTTTGAAATAATAGAACGCCAAAGCACTACTTTTGCTGCACATTTACATCAATTTTCGGACTGGAGCAATGACATTTCCAAAGACGTCTTCGAGCTATTCCAGCGGAGTACATGCCTGTTGTTTTAAGTTATATTAAAAAATTTCATTGGTTAGACAGTTACTTTTAACTTATTTACTTGTCAAATAAATCTACCTAAACCAATAATCGTTTTTTATTTGTGATATTTTCGTGAAAGTACAATTCATTTTTGCGCCATCAAACATAGATTTTGAAATTCTATTGAGTTAGCAAAAGTATAAATTTGCCTGCTTAATATAAAACAAAATAGGAGATTTCTCAATGGTACACAATGTATTTAACAAATTATTTTGATCGAATTACTGTTTGTTGAAGCTGAAATTATTTTAAAAAGCATAAAGGCAATTAAACAGCTAATTTCTTCTTGATTCAGTGCGTTTCTTAATAGCTTTTGGATAGATCCAGCTTTATACGAGTACAAAACAGGTTTGTTAGTAGCAGCGCTCAGGATTACTATAGACGTTTCTTTAATCATACCTCCTCTTAACCAAAGAATCGTGGTTTCTCACTCCAAACAAAAGATAGATCGTGTAGAGTTCAAAAGAATTCAAAGATAACAAAAGGCAAACGGAAATCGTAAAGTCAAAAGACAAACAACATTATTGCCGAGAACTCGAACAGAAGAGAAAAACTTTTGAACAATCAATGCAACAACAAAAAAATTAATAAAACAAAATCAAATGAAAAAGGTGGTTTCGGGTGCACCTGAAAAATGAGCAGCTCTTACTTCACGAATGACACCCGTTGTGTTAAATTAAAGCTGGTCAAAGTCACGACAACTTGGCTGGTAAAATACTCTTGGGAACTTTTTTACTCTTCCTGGTCCACTTAAGCTAGATCATGAAAAGTGATTAAAAAAACATTTTTTAAAATCTTTTGTAAAAAATTGTATAGATTTCTATGCTTTGCTCATATATCAAAGAGCAACCTTTTCATCAGCCGATAAGATCGAAAACAAATGGAGATCCAAACACACATGTAGCAGAACGGTACTCAATTCTTAATAGATTTGACACCGCTAGGAACAAAATCCAGCGACGAGAAAATTTACTACGTACAATACAATTCGAAGTCTTTCTGTGACAAGCACTGTCTCAACATTAAGGCAAAATAAATGTCCGAAGTCCAATGTAGTATACACATGCGAGAGGTCAAAAGTGCGTAGTCCTAAGAGACAAGACAAATTTGAAACAAACTAAAAGATAAAACGTAAACAAAGAGAAAAAAGCTTGGAATCCACGAACTCCTTTTAAAAACAGCATTGGAATCAGGTGCTCCGAAATGTTGGTATAGTCATAAATGTTACATATTTAATTTCTATCATTCCCGATAATACCTTCAAGACTTCCAAGCAAAATTTTAATTCAAAATGATTGATTGATTGGTGTTTAACGCCATGTCGGCAGTATTTCACAGCCATATCATGGCGAGAGCATACATAACATTTACATATTAAAATGAGATTTGTTTTAACGAAACTTTGTACAACCGTTTAAGGGGTTAATACTTTGGTCGCCATCGCAGTTTTCTCATTACAAAGATTGAATATAAAAACTTTCGACCGTCAGTTTCCGACTATTTTTTCAGGAAAAAAGGGGCCTTCGTAGCCGAGCGGTCTATGTAGTTACAGTAAAGATCACTACAGCATATAACCTTTACGGCGTGAGTTCGCGCTTGACTTTGTACCACACAAAGTAGGATGTGTCTGACTTGCATCGCACGTGATAAGGTTTGTCAGATCGGTGGTTCTGTCCAGGTGCTCCGGCTTTTTCCAGCAGTAAAATGACCACAGCAAAATAAATAAAAGGTGTTTAAAGTAGTTTTAAACCCCAATCAAAACAAACAAAAAATTATACAATAATATTGTGTTTTCCGTTTAATATGCCAAAATATGTCCCATGGTTTGAAAGCATGATGCACGACCCGGAGGGGAGCGCATTATGCCTTTTAACCTTAGGACATATTTTGGAATATTACACGGATAACACAATATGATGGTTATTATTACTCTGAATGTTAACTTCATTGTCAATCAAGTGAAAAAACATCCGCCCCTTAATTGTCATATGATCATATTACATGGCATATAACATGGACAAGCGTTTAATATGCATTGGCATATTTCATTAACACTATTTAACCTTTGTAAAAATATGCAAAAATAGTAGAATTGAAATTCTAATGAAAAATTCTTACATCAAGAGTAATAATAAACAAAATTAACCTTATGGTAAAAGTGTAAATGTCATAAAATTCCTTAGAAAAACAACATTTGTTCATCTTGTTTTATGTAGCGTATAAAAACGAATCTTTTGAAATATCTTTGAAGCAACTTTTTGAAAGCGATTAAATAATTGCCAAAGACTTACGATACAGTTATGATTCAATGTCGGATGTTAAGTATGCTAATAGGATGCGCCTATCTCAAATAGTTTCAAATTACATATGCACTCAGGGTACACCCACTTAGACATAACGCATTTAAAACATTTGGCGTACTTTAACGACACTGCATTTCTTTAATGAGGAAAACGAAGTAATTGTTTTTCCGCAATTACATTTCGCAAAGTATCCAGTTTCTCGTTTTCATTGATTTATATTAGACGTTCAAACTTCAGGCAAAACATTTCCTTACGACGATCTGTTAAAGTACAAATAACTTCCATGTTAAATGTGCTATTGACCTGAATTTTTCCCAAGGTTGTTTCGTCAAGGAATGTAAACAAATCAACGACCTCGAGTTCATCACCGTAACGTACATCACCAAGACAAATGAACTGTCGTTGTCGTTTTCGATAACGCTAAACTAATGAATTACGATTTATAGTATCCGGGAAACTGGAATTAAAATTGACATAACATGACATTTGCATTAAATGCTGTCAATTAATACTGTTCGACTGGGTTAATGTTTTGTTTACAAATAATCAGTTCCTGTGATTTCCGATCGGATATGGTTCAAGTTTTTAATCAATAGCCTTCACATATGAGCACTCTCTTGCTCTGCTAGTTTTATAATAATAATCCGTTTAAAATCCTTTTTTCTTAATGGGTTTATTAACTGAATTTCGCATAATAATTTGATTTTTCTTGTATATTGAATAAATCAGCATTTAGGGTTCTGTCTGGTCATGTTTTTTTACCAAAAAAAATATCAACTGATCCTTAAAAAAAGTTCTTTATCGAAGCATATCTCAATTTGGAAAATTTAAAAAATATACAATATGACTGACAAATGACTAATATAAAGTCCAAAATGCAAAAAAATGACCTGGACTCACATATCAGTCATTCCCTTGTTGTGGAAAGTGGTGAATTCTAATTGGCAGTTAAATAAAGCCGTCGGCGGCATTTTCCTTATTAATATTATTGATTTTATAGATGTCTGTAACAATGCATATACTGTGGTCACGTCAAGCAATGTTTAAATTTGGTGTAAATAGTGAGAAGGAATATTATTTTTTTGTGATATACTAAATGCGGTTATCAAGAACCTTTTAATTAAGAATTGAAGGAGATTTTTGAAGCTTTGCAGTCACATGTATGATTAACAATTTCGACAGAATTGATGATTTCCAGAAAGGTTATATCTTAATTTGATACTACAATAACATTGTGTTTCAGTTTGACACCCTGTATTTAATTGAAGCTGAAGACATGCTATGTCTGTCTGCATAAAACTAAAGCTCAAAACATGCTCTGTCTGTCTGTATGAAACTTAAGCTTAAGACATTCTATGTTTGTCTGAATGAAACTTAAGCTCAAGACATGCTTTGTCTGTCTGCATAAAACTAAAGCTTAAAACATGCTTTGTCTGTCTGTATTAAACTTAAGCTTAAGACATTCTATGTTTGTCTGAATGAAACTTAAGCTCAAGACATGCTTTGTCTGTCTGTAAAAAACTGAAGCTCACAATATGCTATGTCAGTCTTAACTTAAGCTCTGTCTAATAAAATCAGATCAAACACCGTCAAGAATTGACATGAAATCTGATGTGTTGTCGTGCGCACTTGAAAATACCAAGAAGTTACTTAAATTTAATATCTGATACATTTTCGATATTGATATACAGATCAAATTTCCACAATTAAAGATCTTCAAGTACAAATGTCTAGTTAAAATGTCGTCTTTTTTGTGTGTTCTAATCTATTTTGAACAAAAAGCCCTAAAATTGTTTTTTCTCGGAAAATATAAAATAGTCAAATTTGCAATGTTGTTTTGTCGACAATGATATAGGTTTATGTTATGAATTATTTAATGACGGTTACGTATTAAACACCGTAGACACAGCATATAGAAATAGACTGTTGTGTTTCTATTAAATGAAGAGATGTGGCATGAGTGTCCATGAGACAGCCATGGCACGAGTGTCCATGAGACAGCCACCAACCAAATGACAGTAGAATTTTAACATCTTATGGTACTCAACAATGGGCCATAGTCCATTCCATAACGAAAGTTGTAAAAGGCCCCGAAATAAAAAATGTGAAACTATGCATAAAACACGACAACGACCTAATCAAGTGCAAAAATGTTGAACAACATATAACAATAAATGACTAATAAAACAACGACAACCACTGGACTACCGGTTCCAGGCTTGGGACAGTCATGAATGTGGCAGGGTATAAACGGCGGTTGGTGAGCGCTCTACATCCGCAGATACGTTCAAAAGTTTACTTTTCCTTCCCTACTAAAACCGTTTCAATTTGGCAGCCTGCGACAACGACACTGCTTGCCTGATATCTACTCAGCCCCTTGTATTATTGGTAATTGGTTGACTTGTTTCCGTCCTGAATATACAGAACATATTGTTGCTGAACGTTATGCAACAATCAATAAATCAGTCTTTAAAGAAAAATTGTAGAACAATCAGGATCATCTTTTGGATTTTGTGAAATTTGTTTTCAATGTTTTGTGAACTTTAACAGGTAAATGTAAGCTTAAAACATCATTTTACTTGCTAGCAAATGCAGTTGAACAATATAATTGTGTATATAAGAAACATAAGTTGATTTTTTTTTTTCAAATTTTTCCTAAACAATAACGCTCAATTCACACATATCAAATTATGAAAAAAAAACCATTTGGCTTCAAAATTTAGAGATGACAGATGACTTTAACAGGTTTTACACTTCTGAAAGCAACACGAAGGAAAAATACATGTAATTTGAATGATTTGTAAAACCATCTAAAGAGTTTTAAACACTTGATTAATATTTCTGATAAAGATCTGGGAGCTATTGCAATCACTTTCAGATAAATTGAGAAGTCCGTCATCTGACAAAACCGCCTTTGTGGTGTAATGGTTAGCGTGCTCGCCTCGAGTGTGGAAGGTCGTGTGTTTAATCCTTGGCCGGGTCAAACCAAATACATTTACACTGGTATTTGCTGCTTCTCCGCAACACACGCAGCATTTAGGAGTAAGAGCAAAGACTGGTCGGCTCAGAGTCAGAATAATGTATCTGGGTAAAGTGCCACCTCTTCCTACGGACTGTTGCTTTCGTGAGCTAGCCAGTTAAAAATCCGGCTCAGCGTGTCGGTCAAGTACATTTACAAAGCAGGATTCATTTATCATCACTCATCATTAATATGCTCTCGTTCTGAATATGCATGAAATATTTGCCGTTGGACGTCAAGTCCTTTTCAATAAATCAATCGATTGTCTGGCAAAATTTGAACTATAATGCTGACACGAATCTAAAGGAAACGTGAATTCGCTATACTGCCTTCCAATTGTACTCAAAGATAGAATATTGAGGGATAGATAGCTTCAAAGTACATTTCATTGAATTCATCGATTCGTATTAATCAAAGTACGGTGTCCTTGAGATTTTCGTCTACATACAAACAAGACCGTTAAAGTTATAGCGTAATTAAACGGATCGTCATCATTCAAGGCACTTTGATAAAAAGCAGATTCCATATTCGTTGATTGACAAGTCAGTAGGAAGACATTTTATGAATCCTGACCTTGAAAGCTTATTAAAATGCCTTTTAAGGTGAATGTTTCTTCGTTCAAGGATGTATTGATAAATAATGTACTTTACAAATGCAAGTTTTCGTCATTGTAAAAAAAGGCGGTCAATTAAAAATTAAGAAATGCATGACTGAAAAATGAAAGCTATAGCCCTCAATCAATCGTTAACAACAATTTTCGTCATTGTAAAAAAAAGGCGGTCAATTAAAAATTAAGAAATGCATGACTGAAAAAATGAAAGCTATCGCCACTAATCAATCGTTAACAACAATTTTCCGGAAACTACCTCACTAACTACAGTAGAGCAGTATTTACAACATCTATTCGTTTATCGCGGTTATCGGTTGTAAAGACAGGTGTGGATTCAGGGGGGCAGGGGGCCACCCCCGTCCCCACTTTGAACTGCAAAAATGATAAAAAAGGTAAAGTTTTGGGTAAATTTTGGTCTTATTATCCATTAGAAATCGAGAAAATTGATGAATCAAGAGCTGCACAAAAAGTCCCCCCCTTTTACAAAAGTCTCGACCCGCTTCTGTAAGAGAATTTTTAGTGATGGTGTAACAAGTTACAGTTTCTGTTTATTGAAACAAATATAGAAAGTTATTAATTCTTAGTCACATACTAATTAGGGTCAACTGTTTATACATTTATATCCCGCCCTTACAACGGCCGCCACTTTAGCAGGTTTTTAGCTGTGCTGGCGAAAAACAGAACTCCCTATTCCTATATCCAGTCGCTCTCGAGGCTGCTTTCAGGTGAAGTTACTACGGACGGATGGACACAACGATCACTATAAATGGACGTAAGATAAGATAAAAATATAGAGAGTCTTAAACAGAAAGTATCAGTTGTTAACATTGGACCACAAAAATTTCAGAGCCTTATTTTTTGTCACCTGGTTTAGGCCGTGTCTGTTTTTTATTTGTTTTGCGTCAGGTCAAATTTTCAAAACCTATCCGCCCGTCCGCACGAAAAACACACAAACAGAAAATGAGAACAGCTTTGATTGCTAATATATTACACTAAAATAGCTTGCATTCCTTGCATATATCTGAGGCCGTTAATTCTACATCGATGATCAACGATAGTGCTATGTCTTAGAGGATGATTAGATAATTCTTCTGAATACTAAATCGTTATCAAAAGTTTTTTACATACAAATTTCTCTCAGCAGCTGTCTAGCCATCGCGAGTAATGAAGAATTTTTGCATACAGATTATTTTCTGTGTTTGATTTCGACATTAAAAGGCTTAAATCCTATCCGCACGCAGGGTAAAAAACAAATCACAAATTTGGTCTTATTTCTTCGTATACAAACAAATTTGCCGCAGGACTTGATATGCTATTTCAATTTGTTTGGATTTGAGTACTTCTTTTACTGTGTTTGAATCTCTGATCTTGGATTTCCTCTGTTGTGGTTCTAGTTTTGCTGATGTGAGACTCATTCTTGAAATAATATATTTTTACAATAATATTGTGTTTTCAAGGTTAGAAGGTACATATTTTGGCATATTACAAGGATTACACAATATGATTCTTACTCTGAATGTTAACTTAATTGTCAATCAAAGTGAGAAAACCCTGAGCATTAATTATCACCCGATTGTGTTTTATGCCAAAATAGGTTTCAAGGTTAGAAGGCATATATTTTGGCATATTACACGGATTACACAATATTATTGCTACTCTGAATGTTTACTTAATTGTCAATCAAAAGCATTAACTATCGCCCGAGTTTTCAAAGACCGCCTTTTACAGGCATATTACATGAATAAGCGTGTAATATGCGTTCTCATATTATATCAACACTATATGTCCTTTGTTAAAATATGTAAAAACAGTAGAATTGAAATTCTAATGAAAGATTCCATGATGAAGAGTAATAATACAGTATAGAAATGCATGCCGTCACATATTAAACCAACTTTGGTAAAATTGAAATTTAAAACCACACGATCGATACAAATGCTAGAATACTGCAAGTCTCTGATCGATGTCTCTCACCAGCTGTCAGGCTTGTCTCGCATGAAATTCATCGCATGCTTTTTTGCAGGAAAATGATGTATTTATTTTTATTCTATGCTAATTGCTATAGATGTCCCTGTCGACATTTGTTGTATCTGGGTTCCTATTACGATTTGTGTACTTCTGTTACTGTGTTTGGATCTCGGATCTCTCGTTGCCGGAACTATTTTTAAATCGCATGACATTCTCGGATTGTTTCGTTTCTAAGGTGGCTCCATGACATTTGTATTCAATATTAATTTAAACATGAAGAGTTTTTGAAGTGCTAAAAGTGCATTTAACAACAATTTTTATATAAATTTTGCCCGATTATTATCAGAATTATAATGAAGTCGTGAAAAACAATTAATAGATTTGTGTTTCTCCGAATCAAGAAATTTGAAATACATGAACTGATCAACAATTTCTTTTTTTAAATTTTATTAAAAGACAAAGCTCTCGACAAAAAACCTGGCTACAACACTTCTAGGTTATACCCACTTCCGAAAATAAATGACTATGAGAAACTGAAAGAACATTATGGTAAAAGGTCATTTCTCTTTGACATAAAATTAAAGTGCATTTAATCTGTATACGAACCAGAGGTGTCAACTTTTGAAAAGTCCTTTGAGGGAGATCTCCCTCAAAAAAA
>JAULBM010039538.1:0-10828 GCA_032357055.1 Geukensia granosissima
GTATTAAATCACTTAGAATGTTTTAAAAGAAATTTCTGGTTCCAGTGTAGGTCCGTGGGCTGTGAAAGCCTACCGTTCACCCCCATATCTTTATGGAACCAATTTTTTGTCCCCAAAAACATATTATTAAAGAAAAAACATGTTACCATTAAAATTTGGGAAAGTATTTGTGATTTGGGGGTCTTCAAAAAGTCTCGTTGGATATTTTTGCAATTTAGTTTTTAACCATTTTTCATTTTCAAAGGTACTTTTAGATAAGTTTCCGAAACTAAAAGTAGACCTGTTAGGTATCAATAGAAAGGTCTATGTATTCCCTTTCCAATACAGCTCTAGTTAACGAATAAAAAATTGTGGCAAAAATAGTAGCCCTACCCCAACAGATATTTGACAAAAATCCAAATTTTTTGTTTGTCAACTCCCATATATTTGCCTTTGTCACTTTATAATCAGATTTTGTTATGTTTCTGAATACATTTGATTACTTTGTTGTGTTTTATTGTGCTAATATTGTTTCTTTTGCCCGTTCTTGTGTTCAAATGTCCGAAAAACCTCAATTTAGAAAATTGCAGAATTTTCCCAATTTTCTCTATATTTAAAATACGCTCGCATTTGAGTTGTTATATGGCTATGAACTGATATTAATTTAGTAAATGTATATATAAGGCATCGAATGAGCTCAATATTTCATTCATAAAATGATCATGATTGGCGATTTTTGCGAAAATATTACCCCTACCCCTAATTCATTTAAAATAAATTTCAAAGCACCAACCCATGTTAGAAAAAGAATCAATAAAGTTTGTTTTAAATAATGTAACTTTTTTTTATTATAAAACAAAGCATAATTTATCATGTTAACACTATTTTTGTCAAATTATGACCTTAAACTTTGAAAAATGGGTGATTAACTTATTTCAGATTTCTGTTCAATTTCCGTAATATCAGTCTCACTAAGATATTTAAAATACGCTCGACATTTGAGTTATTAAATATGTTCTTGAAACAATGAAAAACTAAAAAATTGAAAAGGTTCTTTGCATACCAAAATTATTGCATATCCAATTGAATCAGCAATTTGGATTAATACTGAATTTCTTAAAGGGAGCACTTGGGTACAAAATTACCATTTAACCAATACTTCTCAATTCAATCAGGCAGTATTCAACATATGTGTTCACTTGTTCAATCAAATATTTGACAAAATAAAATACAAACTCATTATTGGCTGGAAATTTGTCATGGCTTTATTACATGTATATAATGTGACAATTTCAATTCAAAACAAGCAAATGTCCATCACAATTGATGAAAATATATATACTATTGGGCGATCCAATAGCAGGATTCCGCTGGGCGATCCAAAGCGGGAGAATATCTTTCAAATTCCGCCAATGAGAATACTTTCAACATGTTAAATTTGAAAGTATGCTCACAGCCAACAAAACAAAATTTGAAAGTTATGCCATGAACAAATTACCAGCTTTAATTATATGGATAGACATGTATGTAAGGATAAGTAAAGAAAGTTTCTAAGGCACCTTGCAATGTATTAATAAAAATGTCATTACCGATAAACGATAAATGAACACCATCTTCAGCGAAAAGCGCTGGTAACATATCATCAAAGTCAGGATGATGAATAAAATAACAATTTCTTTTAACCAAATGTGTTCTTACAAATCGATTGATACGCTTTCTTGTTCTGTCCATTTTTTTAATGTTTGATGAAAACCGATAAGATAATCGAGGCAATATAGATGAAAAAATTATTGAACAACCTGGCAATAAATAATACAGAATATGAGCAAATGAAACTTTCATTTCGTATGTTAATAACCCGCAAGGGGAATCACTATTGCCTATATCGTTGCCTCCACAATGAATCAGAATTGCATGTGGGTATTCATAAAAAGATAACAGACCTTTTATCACTGCTATCAAATCACACCACTTCATGCCGCTCATGCCTGCCCATACTAGGCGAACACCATAATTTTCTAACCCTAGGTTTGATTTTGTCGGTCTGTTTCTAGTGTGTTCAGAGGCTCTTTGGATAATTGAGCTGCCAATAACCCATACTGTCTTGACTACTGAAATAGACTAAGTATGCATTACAATCTAATATATCGCTGGTACGAGTTAGAGGACCATCGCCCTCTTCTTTTAATTTCATCATCACTAAGACCAAGTTTTGATAAAAATGTTGCTGCCCCAATTCTGAATGAATGAGTATTAAACTGTTCTGTTTTATAACCCAAAAATTTCAATGAGGAATGAAGTACTGAAAGAAACTGTCTTCTTGATAAGTACATTTTGTTAAGATGACAAAATAACGGTCCATCAAAAGCTGGTCGAAATTGTAAAAATTCTTTTACTGCAAAATACGCTGAAAACGGAAAAACTGTATCCGATTTAATATGAATAATACAAGATTTACCAATCTGATCAGTTTTGGAATATTTTAAATTAATAGTAATAGATTTATCAAAATCTTGCAACTGAACATCCGAAAATTGAATGATTTTTGATGAATCAGTTATGTTTATACATGTAAATTCCCCAACCCTCAATAGCGCTGAAAATGCTAAGGAAAACGCAGCATTAAACATCACAGCTTCGTACCTAGATGAACAAACATGTGACAAAGCATTTGGAAATCTTAACATCATATCTATAGTTATGGGCAGACGTAAATCAATTGTTCCATGCAGACGACTCATGCCTTTCAACATTTGCTTAACAATAAAAGATTGTGTAGTGTCTTGCAGGTCTTGATATTTTAACGAAAAACTTAAGCTTGAAATATAGGCTCTAGCTGTGGAAGCTGAATACGAATTATACGCTAAGTATGCTATAAAACTGGCTAAATGATTTACAGGAGGGGGCCATATTTCATTTAAAGAAAATTCTTGTCTAAATTTCAAAAATAATCCGATTCCATTTTCATAGGTTTTCCAAGTATTTTGTGATAATGATGCCTCTAATAGTTTATTCGCTTCTGACACAAAAGGTTCCAAAACTCTGACGGGATTGTACATGGAAGTGGTTCTGCAAAGGGTACCAACTCCTTGAAACGCTTGACCTGTCCACGAGAAATATAATCAGCAATTTTGTTATCTGCAGAAATTATATGCTTAGATTTCACCAAAATATTTAATCTCAGTGTAGCATACACAATAAATCTCAACAATGACATAACATTTTCAGATTTTGATGTCTTGTTATTTAATATGTAAACAACTGCCTCGTTATCAGAGAAAAATACAACCTTTTTATTTGCAAACATGTGTCCCCACAGGTATATAGCTAGTGCAATGGGTATTATTTCAAGATAGGTGATATCTCTCAAAATAGCAGTATTTGTCCATTCATTAGGCCACTGCAAAAATGTCCACTTTCCAGCAAAAAATGCACCACAGCCTAAAGTTTCGCCACCTGCACTATCAGTGTAAAGCTCAAGATCAGAACTAGAGATCCAATTTATATCATGAATGTAAGTTAACCCATTAAAGTTATCGAGAAATTCCTTCCATACTAAAAGATCAGATTTCATGGAGTTGCTTACTCTAATAAAATGATGGGGTTTATTTGCTTTACTCATTGCAGCGTATAAACGCCTTGAAAAAGCTCTACCTGCAGGGAGTGCTTTCGTGCAAAATGCCAATGAGCCAGTCAGCGACTGCAGACTTTTGAGTGTAACCTTTTTATTTCCTAAAACAAATGAAATTTTTTGTTTCAACTCGACAATCTTGTCCAACGGAATTCTGACAATCATATTTTCGGTGTCAATAGTTAACCCCAAATATTCAATTATCGTACTTGGTCTTACTGTTTTTTCCGCAGCAACAGGGACATTTAAACGATCGCAAACCTTAAAAAAAATGTCCATAATTATTTCACAATCATCTGACCCTTTTTTACCCGCAAAGAAGAAATCGTCTAAATAATGATCAATATTGTTATTGTCGCTCTCGGATTTCACTACCCATTCTATAAATGTGGAAAACTTTTCAAAATAAGAACAAGACTGAGACAGCCCCATTGGTAACATTTTATCTATATAATAATTACCATTGAATTTTATCCCCAACAAATCAAAACAACCAGGATAAATAGGTAATAATCTGAAGGCCGATTTGATATCACATTTACCACAAAGTGCCCCTTTTCCTAAACGCTGTACAATGGCAACGGCATTGTCAAAAGGCGAGTATTGAACTGAAGAGTAAACAGGATCTATGTAAGAATTTATACCAAATCCTAACGGATAGGACAGATGGGTGATTAATCTAAGGCCACCAGTCTTCTTAGGTATAACTCCAATAGGGCTACATCTTAAATTTGAAATTGGTCTCCGGCGAAAGGGACCCGCTATTCTCCCCAAATCAATTTCACTCTGTAGTTTTGTAAATGTAGTTTCCGGATTTTGATAAACAGACTTTAAATTTGCACAGTCAACTGGGGTGCGGGGACCTGAGTAAAAAATAGGAAACCCAAATTGAAACCCGTTTAGTAATATATCTGCGTTTTCATAGTCGGGATAACTCATCAACATATGACGCAATACTTTGATATTAACAGGTGATTTACCTAATGACCATACATTTAAATTCTCATTTGCAACTGGTCCTGAAATGAAATAAGTAGATAAGCCATGATATACAATACTGATTACTTATCAAAATATAACTATTTCATATTAAAAGGTTGTCTAGGTCTCATATTTTGTCCCGGTCTTTGTAAGTGTGCAAATTGCCGGTCAACCTGACCTCTAACTGGCTGTATATGAGCTTGGGGGTTGGGAGCTCCAAAACCCCTGTTACTAACACAATAAATACTAGGGTGTTGCATTTGACATTTAATACACGTGTGACGGAAACTACAATTTATTCTATTACAGTTGCCTTTATAATTGTATTCATAGCAATTAAAACGTGACACTGGCTTAACTGAGTTTGGCTGAGCAACAGCAGGTACAATAAATCTTAGCCATAAATCACCATCGATACAACTCCAAGATCTAGTCGGGTTTCTTGAAATTCTAAGCCTAAACTGTTGGTCATATATTAACCATCTACTAGACGGACATTCCTGAGCAATCGATCTAATCACAGACATGTATCTGATTAATTCAGCCCCTTTGTTTGGGTGGTTTTCAATTAATACAGACACATAATTCATGAACGCATTCGTCCATGTACTAATATTATCAATAGATTTGATTTTTCTAACTCTTTGTTGTAATACAAGTTTACCATCTACGATTTCTAAATTGCTTGTTTTTTGACCTACATTGTATTCAAAATTTTGCCTGAGAAAAAGAGCCAAGTCTATGTATTCGAAATTCCATACTTTCTCTTTCAAGCTTTGTGAAATAAATATATCAATTTCATTTGAATATCCCGGAATTAAAAGTGGCTCATTATGTTGATCTATATTTTGAATATTTATGTCTAACGGTAAAATATTCGTACCATTTGACACTTGATTATGTACTGGAGCCTGGTTCACTGCTTGCACAACCGGAGCTGGCTGAGTTTGCACTGCAACTGGCACAGAAGCTTGGACTGGGATCGGAGCTTGGACTGGTAGTGGATCTTGGACTGGTATCGGAGCTTGGACTGGTATCGGAGCCGGAGCTTGAACTTGTACCGGAGCCTGGATTGGCACGGGAGCTTCTACATGCTGGTCTTGTGCGTTAACGGGGTGTTGTGCTGGTGCTCCCCTGGCGTTTCTCCTGTTGTAGTGACGTTGTTGCTGCTGTGCATTCATTCTGTTGCGGAGAGGATACGGGCGGCGACCCCCTCGTCTCACTCCTTGTCCTCTTGGCATACTATTTTATCAATTAAATATCTAATTAAATTACAAGACCCAAACTCAATTAAAATCGATATAGATTAACACATGCTGTAGGGTTTGTTAAATTTCATATGATGAAATAAATAATATTTACAAACTTCACATAGCTAATAAAGTAATTATGCATTCAAAAATAAATATCGCAATTCAAATTTCATTTAACAAACAAAATTTTAAAACCACTCAATGACTCATTGTTACTACCTACTTCGCACGGACTAAAAACATGTACACGTTAAAAATGATTCTGCGAAACTAGGCATAAATTTAAACTTTACAAAATGAAATAACAATCTATGCATTCAACAAAATATTTAATTTGAAAAACTTGCCGTGAATTTTACCCGCATGGCAATTAGAGTATTAATTATATTTCTAAAATTTTTTCCATGTATAAAATTACAGAAAAAATGATGCCTTTAAACAATTAAAACTACTTGTTAAAACTACTTATCTTTGTCCAACTTTAATTTGACGAACTGTTCCAACACGTGTTTCGATATTAACTATTAGACTGTCTGTTCACGAAGAGATCGTGGAAGTCAAACACACCGCTTTTATACCAGTGCACCGCTTACGTGATAGCAAAAAATTAAAACTGCTTATAACAATGTACAATGTAATTTCATCGAATAATTAAATAAATTAATTTAATTTACAATTAAATTGCATTATTTGGTCTACTAGAAATACATGAAGTCTCCTATTTTTTTATTGTTAAAATGTAAGGCTCAGTTTATTGTAAGATTATAGAGATAATTCTTTATTTTGCTGTATTCTTAAGAATAAACATAATAAACATAAATCTAACAATCAAAAAGTGGCTAACGATGAAATTATATAATCAATCTTACATTGCTTAGGCCCTTATCTTCTGAAGAAGTAAGTGACCAAAACCATTGGCTAACAAATATGATTGGTAAGATACTGAAAACTTTTAGACTCCAGATAATCTTAAATATTGTGAATTTCCAAATGGTTTCTCAAAATGGTAATAAAATTGAAAAAAGAATGAAAAATCAATAAGAAATGAAAATAAAAGTTCTTTGCTCTCTCAGACAAGTTTGTAAAGTTTCTGTTAATCAGAGCATTTGTTCAAATATGTCCTATTTTATATTTTGTCAGTTTTTAAGATTTCTCAGCTTGTGTATACATGTAGAATTGATTTGATATGTGGTCTGAGTCAGTATCCTCTTTTCAGGTCCTTCATATGTCTATTTCCTGTTTGCAGGCGCGGGGGCATTATTGTCCCATTGATGCATTTTGTCTTTGTTTTCAATGTTTTTATTATTCTCAAGGTCATGAAGGTTATGTTCATTTTTTGCAGGTACAAAAAGGTAATGTAAATGTGTCATAGACCACCTGATGAGAGGCACTGTGGGAGACATGGACACAGATTCTGGTAAGTTTTATATTTGCTTTTTTTCTCTATTATAAGGGGGTTACAAAAAACAATATTTAGATAACTGAAATAAAATCACATTTAAAATTGGGGCTCCAGGAGGGTACCCCTTGCAGGTAGCAAAGTCACGTATAAGAATGACCTTTTTCTCATTTTTAGGCAAATGAGACAGGTCACCAAAGTTTAAAACTTGTTTACCATATAATTTGAATGTCACAGGTCACTTCAAATCATAGGTTGAGTCACAAAATCTAGATCTCCTCCTAAACCCCTTCAGGTTGAAGGTTGAATTTGACTCTCCTGGAATCTAAAAACTACTAGAGCAAATTTTTACCTGTTTCACTTACAATAGGATTATAAGTTGCCTTTTAAATGGAAGATGTAGGGTATTTAAAAGCTCTTTGGTCTGAAAGAAGAAAGGTGAACATTGTCCATTTAATTGATCTGCATGAGAGACTGTTGAAGTACGTGGTCATTGTTTTGATGATCCTATTGCCATCTAAATATCAACAGTTGTTAAAGTCATGCAGGTTCACTTTTATTTAAACATTTGTCAATAAAGATAACAATAAAATCACTGAAGCTATGATCATGTGACTTGACAGTCTTTCAAGCAGATCAATTAAATGGACAAGTGAAACAGGTAATAGGAAATTTGCTCAAAAAGCTATCAGTGTGTCTTACCTACCTGAGAAATGAAATTTTGGAATGTAAAAACAGCTAAAAATGCATTTGAAGTCACCAAAGCTTTATTGTCATCAACATTCAATATGAAGTCCCTGTTCTAAAATATTTGAATAAAGAAAATAGGAGATACTGTATGATTGTCAATAAAATAGGAGATAGAGTATGGTTGTCAAAAAAATAGGAGATAGTATATGGTTGTCAATAAAATAGGAGATCTGTATGGTTGTCAATAAAATTAGATACTGTATGATTGTCAATAAAATTAGATACTGTATGATTGTCAATAAAATTAGATACTGTATGATTGTCAATAAAATAGGAGATAGTGTATGATTGTCAATAAAATAGCCATCCAAGAAGTATAAATTACCAATATCTACAGCTTACCTTTACAACTTCAACAATAGACAAAGACAAACTGAGTTTTATGAGATCAATTTTTTCGTTCTAAACTGTTTGTAGTTGAAATTTGGCCTTGAAGGCCGGTGGATTTCTTTAAAGGCGAAAAAGTTGTCAGCATGTAATTCTGTTAGTCAGTATTGTCAAACTGGCAATTTCAGAAGTCTGGTCCAAGCATCAACATGCTTGAGCCAGGCAGAGAAGAATATTAATATTTTTATGCCCCCGCCTTTAGGCGTCGGGGGCATTAAGTTTTACCCCTGTACGTCCGTACGTACGTCCGTCAATTTTCGTCAAAGATTTCTCCGCTTGTGTATGTTGGATTGATTTGATATTTGGTCTGAAGCATTATAATGGTGAGTTGTACCGTGTCTCCCCTTTTCAGGTCTGTCGTCTATCTACTTCCTGTTTGCCGAGCCGGGGCATCTGTGTCGCCACGGACACGTTTTGCCTCTGTTAATGTTTTTTTTTTATGAAAACTACATTGATCATTTATTAACAGTATAATATTTCTGTCTTTTAGGAGTGGTGATTCTAACTCTGAGCCATAAAAATCGGTTATGTGCAGCTTTGTATGAAATGCAACAACAGGGCCACCTTTGTGATATCACAATACTGTCAAAAAATGGCCCTGTTCATGTACATACGTTATTATTGAGCATAGCACAGGGTCCAGAAAATTCCAACCACATCTTTGAACCAGGTTCCGTAATCAATTTAGAAAACTATGACAAAGATGTAATCCATATAGTGGTATGTTGGTTTTATACCGGATGTTGTTTAATCAAAGAAGAGAAATTGAACTCCGTCATACAAGTTTGTAAAATTCTCAGAGTAAAGGAGCTTTTGACAGAAATTCAAGAAAAGTTTCCAAATTGTATTACAAAAGATATAAATAATATTTCTGACAGACATAATACAACGGACAATTCTAATCTTTCAATATCTAGTTTAACTATCAATAAGGCCAACATAAGAAGTTTTAGTGAAATTGATGAAGTATATGACAGTTTATCGTGTAACAGCTTTCAACAAGATAACACTACTAATTCAGTTCCTTTTGAAGAAGAAAACTTATTATTCAAAATTAAAACAGAAAATTTCCAATATCCAGTTGAGTTCGGTCAATCTGGAAACTTGTATGACGGCCAATCAGAAATGTTTGTCAGAAATGTCTCGGACAAGGTGGAAAATATGGCAAATATGGAGAATGATATTTCAAACGTGAAACAGGAACGATTTGTATACAATTCAAATCCAGGAAAAATTTCTAATGCTGAAGATGGGCAGAATGTTAGATGTTTAAAAAATTCCTCCTGTGTGTCTGAAAAACTTAATATAGGGGGGGAAGATCCTAAGACCAGTGTGACAAAAGACAAGCCAAAGAAAGCCAAGAAACGTATGTTTAGTAGTGATGGAGAGAAAGATAATACAAAGAAACCAAAAAAATCTCAGACAAAATTGAAAAAACAAGATGGAATAAACAACATGGCTTCAAAACCAGTAATGAATTCTGATGGATTGTCCACTGATAAACCAACACAAGCTGCCTTATCATCATCAATGTCAACCAATCCCAAAGATTCCTCAGCTGATTTAGGATCAAAACTGCCCAAAAAGTTTTATAAAAATAAGAAAAACTTGGGGATAAAACTCAATTTTAACTGTACAGTGTGTCCGTATACAGTCGACAATGGGAAACAGTTGGCAGAGCACATGTGGAACTTGCACAAAATAGCTTACATGGAAGACAGGTTTCCACTTTTTCATTGTCCGGAATGTCCATACAGGGCACATTTTGAGGGAAAAATTGCACAACATATATGGCTTAGACACAAGATCTTATACAACGAGGAAAAATTTCCTTTAATAGAGTGTGGACATGAGGTAAATTTACATAGAGTAAAAATTTAGCAGTGACATGGGGTCAAAATTCCCCAAATATTGGACCATTTTGGTTTGTGGCTGAAATGAAAACATGTCTGAAACTTACTTCTGTATGAAACATGTTTAACAGATACAGAATGCATGTAAGCATATCAATATTTAAAAGAAAGAATATAGAATATATGCCAGATGAACACAATCCACATTTTCTGGATTGTTCACTGCATCATTTTTATACGACTGCAAAAAATTTGCAGCGTCGGCGTCTTGTCTGTAGACACAAAGGTTTCCGCAACTTATCTTTTGATGGGATGAACCGATTCTTTTGATATTTTAATACATTGATTCCTAGTATTACATATGGTGTGGGATTTATTTTGGGGTTCGATCCAGCTCCATCCATTTTTTATGAGGGGCCAAAAGGGGCATTTTAATATTTTGTCCAGTAATTTTTGTCTCGCCTGCGATGAAGTCGCAAAAGCGAGACATAGGTGTTACTTTCCGGCGGCGGCGGCGACGGCGGTGTTAGTTTTTTTGAAAGCTCTATATCTCTGAAAGTATTAATGATAGGATGACCAAAATTAGTGTGCTTAT
>JAULBM010039549.1:0-10828 GCA_032357055.1 Geukensia granosissima
TGAACGCCTTGTGCACAAAAGTTCTTTCCATAAAACAATACTAAAAGGCGGGGGACCTTGAGCGCTGCTCTATTTTTTGACTGATAATTGGACCTCTGCTTTTTTTTAAAATTTTTGTTAACCCTTAAGTTTAAGTTTTTTTTTAATTTCAATAGCTTTGTCAAATCTTTATGGATATTTATGAATCTTACCAGAGAGCTTCCCTTGAGCATATTTTTATCATACAGACTTAAATTTAGAAATTTAAAAAAAAGGAGAATACTTCATATACTGGCAATGCTTAGAGCAGGCGAGACACCAGGTTCCGATGGAACAGTACATATTTTTAGTTGTATACGTCAGTCTACCTTATGTCAAGTGTCTTTGAACTCATTTAACTGCTCATAGTCTTTTGAAATATTTCATGCTATGGTAAGTTTGTTTGTAATCCATGAAATAATTGAAAATTGAGGGGCTTCATTTCATGTATAGCACATGGTAAATGTTTTTTTTTCTGTCGGTTTTGGTTCTGTTTTCATGAATTTGGTTTGTTTAGATAAAAGTACCTTTGTTTACTGTGTTTGGATATCCATCTTCCTATGTATGGTTCTAATGCTGCTGTCAGTGCTGATAAGTGGTTACTTAGTAAACGTGTCCAGTATAACAACATTTACAATAGTTATACAACATTGATAAACCTGTATTTTGTATTATATATCGGTAAAAGATATAGAGTTGTACATACATGTATATTTAAGATGATATTGAAATCTGTTATTGAAGACTTCTAGGTTACTGTAGGTACTCATAACATTTTACCTTTTAAAAAAACTTTCATAGTAGACTGCAGATAGAAATACCACTAGACAAATGTAGTCCAGTTACAATGTGGTCACATTTATGTTAAACACATTAGATACATTTATGTAATGTTATTTCATATTTGTTGTAAATCAAGACATCATTTATGGCTGATAACATTTTCTCTGTTTTAGTTTGAGCAAGAAAATGCTGAGTTATTTAATGAATTAAACAGTCTTGCCTCAGAGGTCAGGTATGTTATTGATAATGATATGTGTAAGGTCAGTATTATAGAAGTTGAAGTTCATTTGTTGTTTTATTACTGGCATGAAGGAGGTTCCTAGAATAGTCCACTAAACTGTGGATTACTGATTTGATATGTCCACCACTTCCCGACCTAGTTAAACTAATAACCTGGTTAGGCAATTTTTTATTAATTGAACTGTTTATATTATAGGATTTGTTATATAAATTCTCATGAATTGTTTGCTTACCATTGGTCCAAGATGGCTGCAATTACCTAATATACACTGTAGTTTAACAAATAACCATATCAGTTTTATTTAATGATCTTGTCCGCAATTGTTGAATAAATAAAGTTGTTTCCTTGTTTAGTCCTCCACTAAACTTGCATGCAAATTACTTCTTGAAGACTGAGAAATGATTTGAAACCAAACTGGGTGTAAATGTTTTTATTGGGTGCGAACCAAGTGCTGTTTCTATCCAAGATGGTCACAAGCTGGGTACTTAGTTTAACAAGGACCATATTCGAAATGTATACAAAAGACATGGTGTGAAAGTGTTGTTACTTTGGTATGGGTCCATCATCCAGGATGCCAGCTAGCCAAGAACACAATCAAACATAAGACTCTATCATGTCAATAGGAAATATACATAACACTCTTTTTTAAGAACAACTGAATAAATTGAAACCAAACATGAAATGAATATTCCTTATGAGTTTCTGACCAAGTGTTTTAACTTTTGGGTTGATCTGTCATCCAAGGTAGCTGATAGTAAGGGACTTAGTTTAATAAAGGATTGTATTGACAATTAAATGACTTTCTTGAAAACTAAGAATTGGATTGATTCCAAACTTAGTGCTTATCTGTTATCCAAGATGGCCGTCAAATGGTGACTTACTTAACATAGGACTCTGTTGGAAATACATATGAAAGACTTGTTTTTAACATTGCCTACATGTGCCTATTCCAGAAAAGTGCTTCGTACACAGTGAAATTTAGGCATTCACAATCTTTGATTTTTTATTATATCAACAATCTTTTTGAAAAAAGAGAGAGATGCAGGGCACTATTTTTTTGAAAACTTGTTTTGTGCCCCCATTAGGGCAACAGCTTAACCGGAAATTATGCAGTGCACAACACAGAGTGTGGATTGCATCTTTCTGGCATTTATTCCATATTCTTTCTTTTAAATATCAGGAAATGACTAACAGTTGTTCTTTTTTTTAGGGATAATATAAACATACTGCCTATAGGTGAGGCCGTTATAGTAGATTACCACACAAAGAAAAAAAATCACCTGAGAGGAGTTGAGGGTGATATTTTTTCTGAGTGTGATATTTTTATTCGTGTGGTAATCTACCATAACACCCTGACCTAAAGACAGTATGTTTTTTATTATACTGAATGCTTTACTCTGTTCTGGTTTAGTTGATGCAAGAAAAGGAGAACTCCAATCCAAATTGATAAAAAAACTTACATTAAACTATGTAAAACCCTCATTTAGTCCCTCCTCAATAAACACTCTTGGGGCTAGACCACCAAAAATCTTTATGTAGTACAAAACAAGCAATGTCTCCAAATATTGAAATAATGGGATTATTGAATCATTAGTTATTGTGCGGAAAGCTACATGTTTACAGACACCAACGACAACATCAACGACATCAGCAATATAACTTTATACAACAGAAACTTTTGTGTGGTGGAATAAAAAACAAGACAAACTTTTCCTCTAATGTTTGTAAGCGTGGACAGGTGTGAAATAGTAATAGGTAAACTGTGGTCAGAGAGGGTGATATTTGCCTTGTTCAACAGGTTCAGTCTCGGAAGGTTATAAGTTCCTTGCTATGCCAAAATTTTCACATGTTGCTTGGGATGGGTGGAACAAAACAAAAACACTGCAAAGATTCACATTCTGAAGAACCAATGAAATAACTGGATTACATAAGAAATTTGCATTAAGTATAATAATATATTTTATTCTCCTATGTAATAAAGCAGTGATTTGGAAGATAATTCTGCTGTCGCAATATAGAATTGAATTTATCCATTCATGTCACTAACAGCAAAATAATACAATTAAGGTTAGCAAATGCAGGCTCCAGTGAACCTCAAGCTAAATTAACTTCCCCACCAGGATTTTATTGATAGAGGGTTGCAGCTGACAAGAAAGCTACTGAGCCAAGAGTTTCTCAGAAAAAGGTTAAGGTCATCACCCCCGAAATTTTTTCAGTCCCCGTCATGATTTAATTGATTGGTATGAAATATCCATTTCACAATCTTGGATATCTTCCCACTGTCTTGACTAAAAATCCGTTCCTATACCGGTTGTGACTAACATCGATTTTGACTATTCACCGGCTTTGTCTACTGAGTAACATGATGGGTGCCCCTAGTGGAGCAGGGGTTGCTTACCCTTCCAGAGCACCTTAACTTACACTGGTTTTTTAGGGTTGATGTTACTCCAGCTCTAGTTTCAGTGTAGTGTTATGTGTTCTATGTTTCTTTTCCGGTTTTATTTTGTTGGCCATGGTCTTGTCTGTCTTCTGACTTAATGGGCGATACAAGAGTTTCTTATGAAAACATTTTTCTTTTTTGGTGTTTTTAATTTTTCTACTTCAGTATCAAAGTTAAAAAAGTAAATCTGTTATAATTTATTATGTGTTTGGGAAAGGTAGACTTTAATAAAGTTTTTGATACACTTTGGATTCCTAATATTTGCTTGTTTTCATCATTGTAGTGGAATAAAATATTTATATATAACATAAGTTATATTTAACATTATGTAACTGCCCTGTTCAAATTGTATATGATATTTTTTTTTCAGTCAAATAGAAGGAAAGGTTTTAGAGATTGCCAAGCTGCAAGAGATATTTGCTGAAAAAGTGCTGGAACAGGTATTGACATACATATATATTTCTTTCATGATCAGTAGTTTTGTCTCCCCTGCAAAGAAAAGTTGTGGAGGCAAGACTTAGGGATAAGGTTTCTGGCAGTGGCAGGATCAACAATTGAAGACTATAGGCAATATTGATGCTTATCTTAGTTGTAAGTTCATATAATGTATCATACACTGGCACCAATAAAGGTACAGGGAATATCAACAATTATTTGATCGCCCCAACCTGATCTATTATGCATGAATGATCACTCTTAATTGTTTACAAGTAGTATGTACTAGTCCTAGCCACTTGATTTATGGTACGTAGTTGTGTCTATATCAGTTCATCTCAATTACACACCCAATTGATGGCCCCACCCCATCAGTTATGCATGCATGCTCACTCTTAAGCAGTTGCTACAGCCCAAAATATGTAGAGATGCCACTGTCCCCCCAGTTATGCATGAGTGATTAATTTAAGTTAAGGCTCTGCTCCTTTTATCAAGATGCAGAAGCAGGTGAGGAATATACCTTGCCCACATTAATGTCACAGGTTTTTGCATTTTGTGAAAATTCTTATTTATTTTAATTTACAAACTAGATATAAGTGCTGTCATAATGACAGCTATTTATGCACACCAGCAAAATATAACCTGCTGTCCTATCCCATATATACCCTGCAAAAGTTTTCTTATATTGCTTAGTAATATGTGGAGTTTAATTTTTTTTAACACAAAGCAAAGAAATTTGCACATAATAAAAACTGTTGTATAATATTATCTAAAAATGTTTGTTGAATAGAAAAATGAATGCTCTTAATATCTTCATTATTTTTGGCATAAAAATGCTCGTGCTTAAATTGCTGACATCATTAAATACATTAATTTACTACAATGTTGAAAATGTTAATATTTTTGTTGATTTTGGGAGGTTTTTTTGCTCTAACAGTTTTGGCTGCATGTGTGTTACATCAGAATATTTACATATATGAATTAACTCATAAAACTACATAATATATGTAAAAAATTGAGGTGTAACACCATTGCGGCCAATACATGTACAGATATAGCCAAAAATCATTGTAAATAAGACGTTTTTTGGTTTATTTGTTTGGTTTTCCGTTTTTAGCTGAATTTTGAAATGTAAAAATCAGGAAATCTAAAAGTTTTTAGCTCACCTGGCCTAAAGGGCCATGTGAGCTTTTCTCATCACTTTATGTCCGTCGTCGTCGTCATCGTCGTCGTATGTCGTCATCGTCGTCGTCGTCGGCGTAAACTTTTTACATTTTCATCAACTCCTCTGAAACCCCTGGGCCAATTTTAACCAAACTTTGGTGGAAGGTTCCTATGATAGTCCTTTTTAAAATTTGTGTTCGGTTTTGCCGGGCACCATCCAATATGGCCGCCATGGCTCGACATAGTTTAACATTGGACCCTATGGGAATTTTACATTTTCCTCAACTCCTCTGAAACCGCTGAGCCAATTTTAACCAAACTTTAGTGGAATCTTCATTTGATGGTTCTCTTAAAAAATTATGTTAGGTTTTGCTGGGCACCATCCAATATGACCCCCATGGCTTGACATAGTTTAACATTGGACGGTATGGGAATTTACCACTCTGAAACTGCTAAGACAATTTTAACCAGACTTCAGTGGAATGTTCATTTTATGGTCCTGTTTAAAAGTTGTGTTCGGTTTTGCCGGGTGCCATCCAAAATGGCCGCCATGGCTTGACATAGTTTAACATTTGGAATTTTAAATTTTCGTCAACTCCTTTGAAAATGCTAAGCCAGTTTTAACCAAACTTTGGAGGAATAGACTTTGGATGGCGTTGAAAAAGTACTTGCTGTTCACAGTTGACAACAAACCCGGTCCTCTCAAGCTAAAACATCAATTAAAACTTGTCTGGTTATATTTGGTGAAAAAAATATAATTAATAGCTAAAGATAACAAGGTGTTGTACAAGTGCCAAAATCTTATTAAGTTTCAACAGCATGTAGGCATGAACAATATTTTCAGTAACTGACCATGAACTTCAAGCAGCTGCATTTAACTTAGAGATGACCTTGCCATTGTTGTATATTTTCAGACACTGACCTTGAACTACAGGCAGCGGCCTTATGTTTGGATCGAGTAGTAAGTAGTTTTATCTTTCAATAACATAAAATATTAAAACCATTTAATTGATGTGTATGTTGAAATGATATTTGCTAATACCATGAAAACTTGAAGATGTTCATTTCCTTTGAAAAAAAACACCAAGAATTTGGGATTTTAGGTGTATTCTGAAAAAAAAAAATCCAATTGTAATTGTATTATTGGTTGCTTCTGAATATTGGACCACCAGCAGCAGCCCCAGGCTATTTCCATTTATTTGTTTGTCATTCTGAAATTTTTATGAACAGTTATACCCCATCCCCATGCAATCTGTTGTGTTGAACTCCAGAAGTCCTTTAAGTTAACACTGAGATTTCTGTCCTGACTATACCTTTAACTTGGAGATATAATGACAATATGTTTCCTGATTGTCCCTGTCTTCCCAGTAATGTGCAGAGCAAGTTCAGAAGAGGTTGATGGATAAAACACTGATTTTGTTTCCATACTTTTTATATTACTTTAGATCTAGGGATTCATACTTATTCACTGATAATCTTATTTTATATACTAAAGATAGTTAAACATTCAAATTTTAACCCTTGGTGAGAAATTTGAAAGTTTGATTATTTAGATTATTATCAATGTTTTAACATTGTAAGATTTTGTTTGTCTAATTCTTAAATGGAGGATTTATTCAAATATTGTCTAAAAACTGCATTGGTCAAGAGGCAAGAAAAACATTGAAATGGACTGTTACCCACTATTGAATAGGGTGACACATCATCAACTTCATTGTAAGGGTAATTCCTCATTTATCAGTCAACAACACTACTAAAAACAGAAATGTATCATGAATTTGCATATACTCCTAAAATTTAAAATTTTGAAAATTCCAGGTTTCAATTTTTAGAAATCTAAGCATCAATTAAATTTATTTATCAGTGTTTCAATTTTGCAAAATTGTTGAATTCTTATGTTTAAGGTATGAAAAGTTCATTTGGTTGTGGGTAAAAATCCGACATAGAAAATTGATGAGACTTTGGTATTATATTCAAATTTGCAGTATCTTTAATGTCCATGCTCAGATTTTTACCCAGACAAATATAAAGAGTTTAAGTGCCATTTGACCTTTCATGACCTCATTCCATATATGGTAGTAATCCTGACTGTTTATAGTAAGCTTTGCATTGCAGACAAAGTTAGCCAGATGTTGGGTTCATAGAGCCTGGTACTAAACTAAACCTGCAGAGAATAAATATTACATAGAAACCATAGAGAATAAACATAGAAAATGAATATCTTATTGAAACAATAGAGAATAAATATTAAACTGAACCCATGGAAAATAAATATTATATTGAAACAACAGAAAATAAATATAAAACTGAATCCATACAAAATGAATATTACACTGTACCGTTAGAGAATGAAAATTAAACCTGCAGTATAAAAATAGGTACCAGAAAAAATGTGTTTCAGGATCCTTCCTAATATTTTAGCCTAAATTTGCAACCCTGAAGTATTGTTTTATTATTTAGTTTTCCAATATGTCAGGCACAAACAAAGATTTTAATCTTTTCTTGATCCACAAAATTCACAATATCATGATACTGAGTAATTCAATCAATCCTTAACATGACCTGCAAAGATCTGATCTGTAACTAGACCTACACAGATCTGACAAGTACCTATAGACTTACACAGATATGACCAGAACATAGATCTACACAGATATGACCAGTAACTAGACCTTCACAGATCTGACCAGTAACTAGACTTACAGTGATCTGAACAGTAACTAGACCTACACAGATCTTTACTGTCACTAGACCTACACAGATCTGACCTGTAACTAAACCTACACAGATCTGACCTGTAGCTAGTTCTACACTGATTTGACCAGTAACTAGACCTACACAGGTCTGACCAGTACCTAAACGTACACAGATCTGACCAGTAATTAGACCTACACAGATCTGACCAGTACCTAAATGTACACAGATCTGACCAGTAACTAGACCTATACAGATCTGAACTGTAACTAGATCTGCACTGATCTGACCAGTAACTAGACCTACACAGATCTGACCAGTAACTAGATCTGCACAGATCTGACCAGTAACTAGACCTACACAGATCTGACGAGTAACTAAACCTACACAGATCTTACCAGTAACTAGATCTACACGGATCTGACCACTGCCTAGACCTAAACAGATCTGACAAGTAGCTAGAACAATACTAATCTGGACTGTAACTGTGCTAAACTGAAAGAATCACATGTATGTGACCAATATGAGACCTACACAGATCTGAACTATAACCCTTCACAGATTTGACTGTAACTGTTTTACAATGTAAGGTTTGTTACATCATTAAATCAAATATTTGACATAAGTAATAATAAAAGAGAGGTGAACCAAAGCTTTTTGATTTGAGTATGTGGAACAGTAGTGTAAAGAGTAGAGAAATTAATTGATTTAATGCTGCTGCAAAAGTTTAAAATCCACATTTGCTGCATGCCTTCTCTTAATGAATCCACATTGGATTCATGCCACCTCTAGAGATCCACATTGGATTCATGCCATCCATCCCTGGAGTAGTTAGCATCACAGTATTTCTGAAACTCATTTAAAATACTGAAAAAAAAATAGTTGTCAGTATACTGAGGTATTAGAAAGAGATTTTGGGAGAATTTGTCAGATGCTGATATGTAATTTTGGTTGGAAAGTCATTAATATAGTTTTTAAATCCATTACAGAGAAGGAAGTTCAATTTCTTCTGGCTTGGTTTAAATTCTGAAGAAAGAAAGAAACTGACCTACGATTGTCAAGGATTTCCTCTTTTGTAATTTATTGGGCCTTGACAAGTGCCTTGAAATCCTTAGGTTTTTAAGCAGTCTCTGTTATGTGATTTACACACAATAAAGATGTTGCTGGGGCTGTTATAGTTCAGTTAGGTTTTAGTAAACACTCTGATTTTTCCTGTGTGTTTCCTGTTTATCTATTATCTGACATAATCCTCAATTTAATCCATAAGGATTTTAAAGAAACACTTCCAATGTATGAATTGAGGCTCATGGTACTTTATCCTTTTTGCAAACACATTTCAAAGAGGAATGTTTTTGACAATGTTGAGATCACCATGTTGAGATGTTGAGATTAATATTCTTCCAGCCTGATAATTTTGACATGATTGTTGTACATTTAACACCTTTGAGTCCATATATCATGGGAAAAAATTTGTTGATTTCAGTTTTTCCTGTTTTGTAAGGTTCAGTTTTTCCTGATTTATAGGTTTCAGTTTTTCCTGATTTGTAGATTTCAGTTTTTCCTGTTTTGTAGGTTTCAGTTTTTCCTGATTTGTAGGTTTCAGTTTTTCCTGTTTTGTAGGTTTTAGTTTTTCCTGTTGTTTATAACAATATGTGCTGTATTGGACATTAAAAGGGTTTTTTCTCAAGTTGACCTTTTGGATGGTGCCACATTTTTTGCATGTTAAAGAACCCTATGATAAGTATATATATGATTTTTTGTCTTGTAATCCTATTGTGGCTAGTAAAACAGGATTGTGCCACATTTTCTGCATGTGAGAGAACCCTATGATAAGTATATATATATGATTTTTTTGTCTTGTAATCCTATTGTGGCTAGTAAAACAGGATTGTGCCACATTTTCTGCATGTAAGAGAACTCTATGATATGTTATTTGTCTTTTAGTCTTATTGTGGTCAGTAAAACAGGCAGTATAGAGTAGTAGTTTTTATATGGCCGCAAAATTTTTGTGGTCACATGTTATGGGCATGTCAACCTCGGCGTCTGTATACAGTTAGGTTTCCATTCAATAACTTAAGTTCTATTTTTTGGATCCATTTTAAATACCCAATATAAAATAAAGGTTGGGATTGATTTTGGGTATCAAGCCTCGACTGTTTTTTAAGGAGGGTCCAAAAGGGAATTTTTCAATTTTCAAATACATGTTTTTTATTTTTTGTCCAATTTTGATGGGTTTTAAGCCGAGTTGCAACGAAGTTGAACTCGGCTATTGTTTTGATGATGGCGACTGGGCGGGTGGGCATGATTCTTGGTTTCTGGATGATAACTCTAAAAGTTTACAACCGATTCAAATGAAACTTTAGGTTGTTATATATCAAGCAAGTGAGAACCCTATTGATTTTTGGGTAAATCCATTTAATATCAAGGTCACAGTCACTAAAAATACTTAGAAAATTTTGTAAAATTAGGGTTTCCTGGATGATAACTCCAAAAGTTTACATCTGATTCAAATGAAACTTTGGGATATTGTTAATTGTTAAACAAGAAAGAACTGTATTGATTTTCGGGAAAATCTGTTCAAGGTTAAGGTCACAGTCCCAAAAAATACTTAGAAAATTTTGTACAAATGAGGTTTCAAAACAAGAACTCCAAAAGTTTACATCCGATTCAAATGAAAATTTGGGATATTGCTATATATCAAGCAAGTGAGAACCCTATTGATTTTGGGAAAAATCTATTCAAGGTCAAGGTCACAGTCCCAAAAAAATGCTTAGAAAATTTTTAAAAATAAGGTTTCCGGACAATAGCTCCAAAAGTTTACATCAGATTCAAATGAAACTCTAGGATATTAATGTTACATATCAAGCAAATGAAAACCCTATTGAATTCTGTGAAAATCTGGTCAAGGTCAAAGTTGCAAAAATACTTAGAAAATTTTCTAAAAATAAGGATCCTGGAAGATGACTTCCAATGTTTACATCCGATTTATATGAAACTTTCAGATATTGTTTAATATTAAGCATGTAAGAACCCTTATGATTTTTAGGGAAAAT
>JAULBM010039560.1:0-10828 GCA_032357055.1 Geukensia granosissima
AGAAGTTTAAATTCTACTGTCACTTGGTGGGTGGCTGTCTCATGAACAATCATGCCACATCTCCTATTTTTATATTTATCAAATGTCCTGAAACTTGCAAACTTAACTTGGATAAAGGGTGCTCAAATCCTTTAGAGTTGAAAGGTGGAAATTTGAGATACAATTCCAAGTCTGTTTGATATAGCATGTTTAAAATAAGGAAATATTGTACCATTGTATCATTTTATGATTCCTTAATTAATTTAAATATGTTCTGTTCTGTTCTTGGTAATTAATGTTCAAATGAACAATTCTTCTCTGCTAGTCCTGTATATGTTAGATGATATTTCTACATTATGAAATAATTAGTCCTTACCTGTGATTGGTTTATATGTTACTGAGATGTCACCTTCCACAAAACCCTTACCCTCAGTTGCTGGAATGAATTAATATTCTGAACAATACAACATTAAGGAGATACAACTCAGTTTGAAGACCTTTTATCCATTACAGTTGTGTTTTTGGCAGGGCTCAGTTGCTGTTAAAACAAACACTCATAACAGGATATGTTGCTCTTGGACAAACATCGTCCCCACTAGTTTAGGCCCTATGATGCCTTTTATTCAAAAATTACCAATGTTGAGTAAATGTGGTAAATATTCGTCTGCTTTATGTACATTTGAAGGTGTAACCTCTCACCAGTAGCATTAGAACCAAAACTTTGGAAGTCCAAGATCCAAACTTGGAGAAAGAAGTACTCAAATCCAAACAAATCGAAAAAAGAAGACAAATTGAACGGTCGGGACAACTGATTTTTGCAATACATTTCAAAGCCTTTCCGTATTTTCGGCTTTTTAGAATTTAAACAAATGCAGCAAATTTCTGTAAAACATGGTTTGATAAATTTCATCCCAGATATTCGATATATGACAATCACTGGATTAGAAAACGGTACATATAATTATCCTTCCTGACCTCCTGTATTAGACCCCTCACGGTTTATATTTTTCACAATAATTATAAGTCTCAGCTTATGGGATAGTGATATTTAAGTACCAAGTGTAAGATTTAAGATTAACAATCTGAGATGGGAGATGTATAAAAAAGGCATCTAGTTTTCAGGTTGTTAAAACTTGGTTTCTGACAATACATACATTACAATGATTTTATCACAGCAAGACATGAGAAAGCTCCTAAATTCTGTAGTTACTTAATCAAATCTGATTTCTCATTTAGTTTTGAATGTTTTACCATCACTGTACACTATCAACAATATCTGACTACTAAAAACTTTTACATGTTCAGATTGAATTGTGCTGAATTTTTATTAGGTTTTATCCTGTATTTTAAACTTGACTTATATTATGTCTCAACAAATGCATACCCCTACCCCAGTTAAATAGGCATTAGTACTTCAAGCAGAGCTCACCAAGGCTACCCCTGCTCCCCATTGAGTATAATGGCAAATCCAGTCTTCCTATGAGTATATTCAACTAAATGTAAAATATAAAATATAATATGCAACTAACATATGTGAGGTACATATCCACAGTGTATCGGAAAACATTCCAAAAATTTCAAACATCTATCCATCTGTAAACTGAAAGTTTTTAAAAATTATCCTCTTAGTATGAAGCGCAATGAAAAGGCTTCCTATATGCAAATCTAAACGTTGCGTCTAAGCTTCATGGGAAGTTTCATTTGAACGGTTTAGGAGGAGATGCGCTTGCAAGGTCACACCATTTAAAACAACCATTTGTTCACTTTAATTATCTGCCGTTGGAATGAAACATGATAAATAACCTTTCTTTATGCAAATCTACACATTGTGTGGAAACTTCCTGTGAAGTTTCATTGAAATCCTTTAAGTTGAGTTATCTGCCCTTCGAATAAAGGTAATTGAAAACCTTTCTGTGCTTAAATCTATAAGCTTCATGTGCAGCTCCAATAAAATCCTTGCAACGGTTAAGGAGGGACTGCACTTACAAGGTCAAACCATGTAAAGCATCCATTTGTTAACTTTAAGTTGAATTATCGGCGCTTGGAATCAAGTGCTATGAATTTGCTTCCTATATGCAAATCAAATTGTGCCTAAGCTTCATGGAAGTTTCATTAAATGTCTTCTTTCGGTTTAGGAGATGTTCTCATAACGTCAGACCACGTAAAACATTGGAATCAAGTGTGATGCATTTCCTTCTTATCCTATTTGCAAAATACAAAATTACAAATGTTAAATACGTATGGCAAATTTTGTTATGCTATATGTATCCTCTAATCAGTAGCTTTAGAACCGAAATAAAGAAGTCAAAGATCCAATATAGCAAAAGGAGCACTCAAATCCAAACAAATCGAAATGGGAAGCCAAATCCGACAGGAACAATCTATGTCCAATATATTCGAAACCTTTCCATATTTTCAGTGCCACACATTGTGACGAAGCGAGTAAAAGGTCACACCATGTGAAACATCCATTTGTAAACTGTAAGTTGAATTATATTCCCTTGGAAATCTAGCACTATGAACTTCCTTTCTTTATGTAAATCTTTATTTTGTGTCTAAGCTTCCCGTTTAGTTTCATTGTGCAGGAGGAGATGCGCTTACAATGTATGTGGACGGACGGACAGACAGATAATGAATATTTGTTTTGCTTTTGTTACACCATGCTTTGGCTGTTTAGAGATTAAACTCAAAGGAGTCAGTATCTATTTCTATTCTTTTTGTTTCCGTTTTACACTTTTCGTACTCGTCTTGATTTTTTGGACGTATCATTTCAGATCTCTCCCATGGATATTCTGCCCTGGGCGTGAAACTACATGTAATATTAAGGCTACTAAACCATTTTATTTTGAATACCCGATTCAAGACTAGCTAATATTCTTAATCGGTGATTTACAAACAATATTTCTTATCTAACTATCTTATAAACTTTAACACAATTCTTGTCTTTAAATGGCAGTCTATAATAGCACTGTGTCAATAATAATTTGTCTTGTTTTGGACTTATGCTTAGTTTCCATGGCCATTGAACTCCTTGCTGAAGTACCACACCCTCTAATTGCCCATCCCTGTTCAACTGGATGACCTTTTGCTGATCCCATGATACCACTAGCACATTCTGACCAAGAAAAGCAACACCTCTTGGTAATCGTAACTCCTCGTGCGTGTAGCTCCAAATTTTTTGACCGTTTTTCGTCAAACACACCACTGGTCGATTTGGATAACCGTTTCTAGTAACAACTATCCTCTCTCCATTCGGATCCACGGCAACGTACATTAAGTTGTCGGAATCCATTGGTGTTGTAGAAACACGTAACCACGTGTGTTTGTCACGCGAGAAAACGTGAATCGTGCGCCCCGAACAACACGCAAGTGTGCCGTTGTTGTATCCTACCGAATGGCATTTATCGCCAACGGTTAAAACTTCACCTGGGACTATTTTGTTATTTTCAATTTTCTCGTGCTTAAGTCTCATGGTGTCAGGTAAGCAGACAATAACTTCGGCATCACCAACTGCGCAGACGTCACCGGGTGACGTAGCAAACTTGATTAAACCGATGTAGATAAACTTTGGATCAAAAAGCTTCAGTGAGCTGTGATAAGTGTCCGATAAAACAACGTGACCCGATTTTAAAATGGCCGCACCTTCAATGGAACATTCTTTTTGATCCGGGACTGATGCAGTGAATTCAGTTTTTAGCTTTGCAGTTATAGTTTTTCCCTCAACTGAGGATAATTCCATAGCTTTAGACTGAGTCAAATCATTTGGTGGTTTGTTTTCCGATATCCGCGAGGAATTGTCAGACATAACTGATTTCGTCTCAGATTCAGGTTTGACGAATTCACGTGACCGGAGTTGTCGTGGTATAATCGGTTTTCGAAATGATGGCATATCTGTTGTACTACGTACTGACCTTGGAGTAGGGACAACAGACGAAACACCGGAATACGGTCTTGGTTTACCAGTTCCCTGTCTAGTTAATGTAGTTTTCTGTGTTTCTAGAGGTGCTGATTTAGCATAAACTTGAGACAGACGACTAGGTGCATGGTCAGTGTTTAACCCACCAATTACTTTACTCTGTAATACAGCTTGCTCTAATGGTCGATTGGGAAGAAAAGATATCTTGACATTTTTCAATGTTTGCACGTATCGAATTAATTGGCTTTGCCTCTCGTCAAACATTTGCACTTGTTCTTTAAATCTTATGACAAAGCTTGCGGAAGAATCTTTCTCAATCGAGTGCTGTATGGTTTTCAATGATGCTGTAGCATCTGCTAATATTCCGTTACATATGTCAACGTCAGACTTAAGCGCGTGCATTTCCTTCATTTTTCGTTGCGCCAGTTCCTGGACGATCTTGTTTTCCATAGATTCGAGGTAATCGAACATTCGTTTCTTTAACTGGGTCAGCTGATTCCTAATTTCTGATTCTGATTTGTCTAAGGCAATAATTTGGTCTTTGCGATCACTCAAAATTTTTTCAGACATTGTGATCTGTTCCGAAAGGAAGTTGATAAATTTTCCACCGTCTGCCTTTCGTCTGGATGCTGCAACCGGAATAGTCACAACATCAGCGCACGGTTTGTGGGTTAAAGTGGCACAAAGTGAGCAAAGCAACATATCGTGATTCTCACAGTAAAACTCAACTTCTTTATCTGGATGAAATGCACACTTCATTGCAATTTCCTCGCCAGAATTTTGAAATGCTTTCAGAATGCTTGATAAGGCTTCGTTCGTCTGAAGTTCACTCGCCCAAGCTTCTGCAGTTGTTCCGTTGAATTGGGACAATGGCATCACGTGCTTGCAATCCGGACACAAAAATCCGGCCGGATTTTTCTGTCCCTTTGTTGTGTGCTCCATGTATTGTTGAATGCATTTCTTGCAGAATGAGTGCATGCAGTTCAAAGTCTTTGGTTCCACTAAAATTTGTTTGCATAAATGACAAACTAGTTGTTCTTTTGCAGCCTTCAAAACAGCGGCCATCTTGACTTATTGAGTCTGGAAATATTTAATAAAACGATTTTATTATTCTGAAAGATAAAGAATTTAAGCAAGTATTTTGCAAATTTTTATTTATATTTCAAGCAATTGAATTAAAGTCCCCAAGACTTGTCTTTCACGTCACATTTTTCAGTGCCATAAAACTTCTTAATGTAGTTGCTTTTCTGATTTTCAAATTGCATTTTTGTCTCTGTAATAGATGTAAATTTCGTCCTAACTAGAAATAATTCACTTGTGGAGCAGGAGATGCGTACCTTCCGGAGAACCTGAACTCACCCTGGTTTTTTGTAGGTTAAGTGTTAAAAACTATAGTTTTCATTGTAGTGTTGTGTGTTCTATGTTTGTCTTTCGTTTCGTTTTGTTGGCGAGAGTCTTGTCTGTTTTCCGACTTAACGATTTCTATCTGCCCCTTACTTACCTTACTTATCTTTGAATTCCTTCTAAGATTCTTAAAGGCAGACGAAAATCTTAGTCAGAAGACAAACAAGACCATGGCTGAAAAAAGAAGACGAGAGACAATCAACAGTAAACAAAACATTACACAGAAAAATTAAGTTTGAGCAACACAAACTCTTTGAAAAAGGTGGCCAATCCAGGTGCTCCGGAAGAATAAGCAAATCCTGCTCCAATTTCGGAAATTACCCGCAGCATATACTTCCAAATGTATGTAATGTACTGTGTTGTTTTTCGTTAATGCACTTTTATCTCGGCATTTTATGTCTCGTCTCAGTATCCAAGGTATGAGTACTGTCATATACAAAAAATTAAATGTGGTATGAATGTCAATGAGACAGCCATCCAGTACAGTACAGTAAAAACTGTTACAAATTTCTGTGCTGCTTTAAGTAATAGACAAATATTCATACCATAGAGCATTCTGTAAAACGACCAACTAAATAAAAATTAATCGCTCAAGTATAAGTTAAAACATCAGAGAGTATGAAAAAGAAAAGATATGGGGTAAATCTCAGACAGACTGCACCCTAACCACGAGAAAAACAAAGTAATATAAAATCTAGAGGTCTTCACAAAGCCTTCAACAAGGGTGCAATACCACTCCTTGTGAAAAGGTCTTAATTTTTGTTGTATTAACAATTATCACCTTTGACCAACAACGGATGAACCTTTAAGGGTTCAATATCTTTAACCAACAACAGATGAGAATTTTAGGGTACAATATCTTTGACCATAGCTTTGTCTGTTGTCTGTCTGAACCTCTTCCGTCTGTTTGTTAATAGTTAAGATATAAAATTAAAACAAAAAATGTTTTGAAGGGCTGTTTTTTCTGTGTTTTTGGAATGAATGCTTTTTGTTTTAAGAAAAGAGTTGAGTGTTTTCGGGGTAGTTTGATTTGTGTGTTTTTCAAATAGCATTAATTTTTTTTTGTTTTGGGTGTTTTTTTAAAGAAGTCTTGGCTTATCCGAATGTCTTTTCTTTGTCATTTGTCCCCACCTGATAATGTTCTAGACACCGTTCTCCAGATTTCAGTTAAAGGAAGCTGACTCGTCAGTTTCAAAATAATTAAGTTAATAAATGTTGTCGATTATTTTGATACGGAAACAGAATAGAGAAAATATATTGGTGGGTCAATGTGCTTATTTTTAGATGTAACAGTTAAAAACATGGCGGGAAACCGGTTTCTCTGTCTTTTTCATTGACTTTGAATATACTATGTCTATGAAGCAATTATAAAGATTGCATAAACCTGAAAATGGGGTTTTTCTTTTATCAAATGAAACAGTGAAACCAGAATTGGAGGTCGATACATAAATATGTATTCGACTGTCATTTGGTGAATGGCTCACGGTCTAACTGACAATCATGCCACATCTCCTATTTTTATAGAAATGATTTAAAATGACTGGCTTTGACTACTGAGTAGCACGACGGGTGCAACTAGTGGAGCAGGAGTTGCTTACCCTACCGGAGCACCTGAACCCACCCTGGTTTTTGTAGGGTTCATGTTTACTCCAGCTTTAGTTTTCAGTATAGTGTTGTATTTTCTATGTTTGTCTTTCGTTTCATTTTTTGGCCATGGTCTTGTCTGTCTTCAGACTTAACAATTTCTGTCTGCCCCTTTGGTATCTTCGAATTCCTTTTTACATAACATGATAACCGAGCTTCCTTAATTAAAATCGTTGTTTTCATACTTTTTTACAACTTAAAACATTTCTAAAGAATTCGCCAAAGCTTACTGCTCAAGTGAAGTACTTAAATGATAACCCACGTACCTAGTTGTAGAATCTTCTTATCTGGTTCCCAAGACAAACTTTCAAATATTTATATTCATAGGGGACTTTTACTTTTTATTCTACAATATACTTGATAAAATTCTTCAGTATAAAAATATACACCAAACAAAGGTTATATTAGAAACAATTCACTGCACCAATAAATTTTAAACAATGTTTAAATAAAAGGACTGACAAATTAAACAGGAGATATATGATATGTTCTATAACCTTTGAAAATCAATGCACTTTGAATCGTTTGCTTCTTGCACAATTTTTAAAAGTTATGAGAAAACTCGGACACTCGACTGCAACATTACAAACACCTTAACGGACACTCTGGACTTTGAAATTTAAGACATCAACCTGCATGTTTGAGAAAATAACCATTGGCATTATGTTCAAACAAAATCGAATGCTAGTTTTTTTCTGTATATCTTAAATAAATACCATTTAAATACTTCTAAAAACGAGAAAATAAACTACAAAAATTGAAAACGGCAATGCACAACAATTTTGAGGGTGCGCGCCAAATTTTTTCCATTAAAAAACAAAATAAACAATTTCGCTGTCTCGAATCTTCTTTTTGCCAACTAAAAAAAAATCAACTATTCAATTCTTGGCTGGTTTTATTTAAATCCAACCGTTCCGCAATTTTTGAAATTTATCCAGAAAAAAGTGCATGTTAAAGATCCCTTAGATAACATTATATAGATCATGTTTCACTTTGATTAGAGCTCCTTTGTTTATGTGTTATATGATAGGGGTATCAAAACTACAAAAACTGTCCTGTTCCTTATCAACTGATAAACCTTTATACCATTTTAAATGAAAAATAAAGAAAGTTGCATTCGAAATATATTTTACAATTAATAGTTATAATTCTGATTTTACGTTTAATGATTATTTAATTAATTGGGATTTGATTCCATCCTTTAAATATTTGTTTTAGTCAGAGCAATTTTGAGTGCGTCACAACGA
Source organism: Geukensia granosissima (assembly GCA_032357055.1). NCBI lineage: Eukaryota > Metazoa > Mollusca > Bivalvia > Mytilida > Mytilidae > Geukensia > Geukensia granosissima. Next base: position 8,191 of record JAULBM010039560.1, read on the forward strand.
CTGGAATTCCGCCCTTATTTACTATTTCTATTTTATAGCAGCTGTATAGATACCGACCATTTGAACATAGGAGGAGGGTCTGGAATTTGTATTCCGGAAGTTTTCTTTTTTGTAGGGGTTTATAGGGTACGATTAAGCCCTTATTTGGACCATTATTCAACCTAAAAATAAAGTTACACACATTTTACCCAATTAAATTATAATGAATACATTGGAATAGTTTACACCAAATACCTTGATTCGAAACCCGGCCAATGTGAAAACAAAGAAACACTATCAATCGGTATCCCAATTGAAAATTTACCATAAAAGTCATTATTTAAATTGATTTCTGACTATTAAATTTAATTTGATTTCCTTATTAAAGTTAAACTTATGATTCCAGACATTTATAATATGTAGTTAAAAAGGCATTTTTGGCATTTGTCACATTAAAATTACGTCAGATTCTAAGAAAAACTGTAATTTTCTCAAATGTCGATTAACGTTATTTTAAGCTGAAAATATATGCTACAACCTTGAATAAAATTATATTGCAGGGTCAGATCCAGTTGGGGCCAAGGGTGCTCGGGCTACCCTTTTGAAGATACGAAATGATTTTTTTGCTTGCATGCGGGCTATTATGTATTGGGAGGCCCCCCTTTCCAAAAGGCAGATCCACTTATGTATGATTATGTGTTGGCAAGTGAGTACATCCTTTTACATCTATATTGATACGGAATGTAATTCTACAAAAGTGATCAGCTGATGAAAAATTTTGATATTGTACGTTGGGGTGCATATTCAATTTACGGAACTGTAGGGTCTGAAATATTAGACTTTGGTGACTTTCAGACTCAACCTGACAGTATAACCTGTAGTGATATGTTTGATCATGTTGTGTCAGATTCAGAATCATCGTACTACTTTAGTGGACAAAAAGGTGCTTCTTTGTCAGCTTTTTCAAAGAGGCAAATATCGGTCCAGATTATTTTAAGACACCCCCCCCCTCAGATTAGCTCTTAATATGTCCCTATCCAAATGTTAATTGTACACGTACCTGGTCACAAATGGATTTTAATTTAAGTAATTACATTTTTAGTTGAATAATTACGTAATTCTAGATGGCTTTTTAATTTCCCATGTACGTGTGGTATGATAATAATCTGTTAATTTTTGTCACTTTGGCACCCTCACGCAGACAAATTGATTTTTTAACAAACTAAATATCAAAAGACAAAAGGACAACAAAAATAACCATATATTGAACATGTTAAGGTTGACCTCATTTGTCAATAATATCGATTTTTTAATCAATACACGTATATAAATTTAAATACTACCCGGCTAATACACATTACCTTATTCAAAAGAAAACAAAATGGACGGGAATTCCTGATTTACATAATCTAGACTTAAAAGGTATGATTAACGTATTTATATAAAAATAGCAGATGTGGCATGATTGTCCATTAGAAAGTCGTTTAGAATTGTAGGAGCTTCCAATATTAGTTATACACGGAATTAGCATCTACTTCTATATATGAACATACAACGTTGTTTTGCGTTCTCAATCCAGGAACTTCCAATGGGTTACCCCAATTTCAGATGTTTTTAATATATCTTCATATTTCCGGTCCCTTTTCAGCAATATTTTTTTTGCCATTAATAGAAGTTAAATTTGGATTAATAGAAGAGTTGCTAAACAATGGATCATATACATGGACCACTCTTATAAATATTAAATACGTACAGCTCTCACTTTTACAATGAATCTTAAGGAAGAACCCTAATTAACATTTATTGGTAAGGGGGTATTGACGGTATTCGGAATAAAAGACAGAATTCAAATTTGAAAAAAAAATCACTAGGCTTTAATTTGCGGAGAAAAAATGGCAATATCCTATGATTCCAATATTGTCAAATATAAAAAAAAATAGTGACGAAGGCAAGATAGAAAATGTTGTGAAAAAATGAAGGATAAAACGTGATTTTTTCCCTATCAAATCAAAACTTTGCTCCTTTAGTAAAAACTATTGCAAAAATAGTTCAATTTTCCAGAACTGATGTTCTGTAATATTTCTTTTTTGGAACATTTTTTTCTATTTTGTGAACATAAAGATCCTTGACAGATGACAAGAAGGATATATAAACCTTGCTAATGTTGAGGTACTCAACCATCGAGACTCTTAAAAGCTAACAATAGAAGATAGAAGATATGTAATTACTGACGAATCCGTGATTTTTAATGAATCCCATTTTTCAGAAATGGATATGATCATTTTTTTTAAAATTTTCCTCTTCGATCTTTTTTATAGTTCTTCTTTAAACAAGGTGGGGTTGTTTGTTATTCCCTGGCAATATCTTGATAAAATCCTACTCTGTCTATCAGGAATAAGTTATGTGTACCATTCCTCATATTAAAGCATTTTAAAATTTAAATGAGAATTATATTTAATAATTTCAGCAATAAATGTGAACAAAGACCTGGCCAACAAATATGACGAATCCAGTGATAACAACTGCAGAGCAACAGATCACGTGCACTATTTGTTTTGATATTTTTGAGGAACCAAGGGCTTTACCATGTCTTCACACATTTTGCAAGAAATGTATTGCAGATCATATATTGCATCATTCTGAATTTGCGCGTCGTATG
>JAULBM010039571.1:0-10827 GCA_032357055.1 Geukensia granosissima
GATTTTTCACCAAATATCCGAGACCCCAGCCGTGAAGGTCGCTCCGCGAGTCGACGTAACCCCCCCCCCCCTTGAAAATTTCTGGCTACGGACATGCAGTACAACATAGTATAAACTTATACATATGTAACATTTGATTATTGTTGTTGTCGGAGCCATTGCAAGTGACCTAAACATGCGACAAATATTAGAAAACTAGTTTACTAATGGAACCGGATAAAAAAATGTTTTAATTTGAAACCTGGACCTTCCCTCTATTAAAGTTTGGATTCCCGTTTATTTAAATTGTTTTGGTTCTGATGTTGACATTGATTACCCCTCCTTTAACTTTAAAACATAATCTAATTTCCCATATCGGTCCACTATGTGGCTCATTAGCGAATTAGGAATAAAGATGACTATGCTCTGATTATTTAAAATGTTCCCTTAAACAGGATAAACATGTCAATCGTTACATTTCATCAGACGAGAACACATTGGATCCAAACTCTCCTCCATTTCCTTGCGGCCAAAGGTGACAATAAATTATAAAAATAACACATTAAAAACACAATGTGAAAATCATACCGGAAAGAGTTCAATTTACTCCAAATGTACACGAACAATTATAATATCAAAATCAAAAACAAGTAAAAAGAGTTCCCCAACAAATGTTTACTGAAATCAAGATCAGTAAGCTTAACAGGACGATTAAAGTCATGTACAAGTCAAATATTGTACGCCTATAAAATATTTAGTCCTGTTTCTTAAAAAACAATGCAATACTAAAATGATATTTAATAAGAGTAGCAATAACTTTGTCAATTGAGTGCAAATGAATGTAACAACAATGTTGAATGTATATCATTTATAAATATTGTAATGCTACCATAAAAATTCTAATATCCCTTGTATACATATTTATGCAAGGGCATTTTATCTCGTGGTCAAACAATGATGAGACATCTATAAAATGAACTGTAAACCTGCTATATGCAAACGAATTAGATCGAGCTATGCATGCAAACCCCCTTATGCATTACATAAAGAGGATTTCCTTTACAGAATTTTTACATTTAAGTAATTGTAATACTACACGTACATAATGAAAAGCTTAACGACTGTACTTTCACAAATGCCTATGAATTTACCTTTCAAAATTTCAAAAAATATTAGAAATTTCTAAGGCTCTTCTGACGCAGAGTCAACCCTTCAGTTAGTCTTCAGATGAAGGTTTGGGGGTCTGATGTTTATGTTTATGCTTGTGTTTATTTATTTTTATTTCCATTGTATTTTATAACCGCATTTTAAACATTTGACCTCGTAAAATGCTGACGATTTAAGTTGTTATTTTATGACTCCTATAACATGTTATCTCACTTTGTTTTGCCGATATTGTCTTTTAAAAGACAGGTATGGTATAATATTTAGAAGATGAGCCAAAGGCGAACCCTCTGAATATAGTATCTGTCTCTTCAAAGACAAAATTCGCCAATAAAATTTATATTAAATTTATATCTGAAGTTTTACTCTTTGATGTAAAAATCGTTAACTAACATTCGTCCGTATTGGTGAACGGCTACAAAAACAAGGTGATTTAGTTAACTTTGTATACCAAAAATAAAATATGAAATTCTAAGAAAAACTAAAAAATGCGCTGAAGTTAATTCTAGTCAAAAGATAAAACGTTAACTTCTTCACAGAAACTGCGCTAGCGTCAAGGAAGTGTACTACAACAAACATTTCTGTCCTTCTTAACCGATGCCTTATATAGCGTAAAATAGCTTGTAAGTAAATAATGCAATACTAAAGTACATCGTATTAATATAATAGTATTAACTTACTATTTTTAGAGTATGAAAAATTCATTTGAAATGTCAATAGACTAACTATTAATTTTATACATATCATTACCTAAAATTTTCAAAATACTTTCTCGATAAAACATTTAAAAAATAGATCTAAAAGAAGTAGTGTATTAAATTCGGCTAGAATATCCATCAGGTAATGAGTGTAATGCCGTCCATGCCATTATATTTTTCTATTATGGCATGTGTTCGAGATACCAATCATGATTCATTACAATTTTTAACTGAATGCCAATTTTGACAATTCACGCTTGATTTTGTCAAATTTCATTCAAACACTCCAATATATAATTTTGCATGAAAAAAAACTGAGGCTGTAGATATTGTTAAGCTCTTCCTTTCAACAGGAAAACGTTTGTTTCAGTTAAGAAAATGAGATTCATGCACGAAATGATCGCAAGATAATCGTTAATGTTCATACAAATCAAATTTCTTTGAAAGAAGTCCCCATATGTGAAGCAAGAACTCACTTATTGTCACTATTAATCTCAGTTTAAGGCAAAACTCCATAAAAACCACTAGACAAATAAAAAGGTCCGCACAGAATTCGGTTAGCCAGAAGACAGACAATAACGCGGCCAACACAATGAAACTAAAGACAATCAAAGTACGCACACAACTGAATTAACACGAACCATACAAAAAGAAGGATGAGTTCATGTTCAGGTGCTATGGAAGGGTAAGTATTTCCTGATCCACTAGTTTTATCTGTGGTACTCCTCGGAAAATAAAGCCGGTGTTAAGTCACGTTTAAACTTCTAAAAAATAAACTGTCAATATTTTGAAAAGAGGTTTTGTGGAACATTTGACACACCCTGCAATTATTTCGTCGTTACATTGGCCTCCTCGTGCGATCTCAGCTTTTTCGTTTTGACCGCGTTTGCAGCAATGTTTTCTACTGTAATCTTTGTATATAAGCAAATTATTGTGTTAAGCGTTTCGTAACAACTGAATCGTAAATACATTTACTAAATTACTCCGGTATTTCACAAATACAAAGCTAAACTTTCAAAACTTTACCAAACCTGTAAAATCAATCATGAAAATTTTTGTAATAAATCTCGCAATTCGTTACACGTTTCAGAAACGTTCTGAAACGTGTAAATCATCTACAGGTTGCATTAAGTCCTTCAACAATGACAGATATCCATACCTTACGGCAAGATGTACCCCCAAAAATAAAAAGTGATGATATTCAATTATCGGCCATGTAAGTGTACAATGTAAAACAAGTAACATAAAAACCATGACATCCACTGGATTAAAGGTTACTGATTTGAGACAGGCAAATAAGTATGTGGCGGGGTTAATCATGTTTGTAAGTAGTCAAAACTCACCTTAACCTGGACAGTGATGAAAAAAAGATATAAAAACGAAACATTAAATACTAACTGCAAAATATTTAACTTTTGAATTTGATGCTTAGTAAACAAAAAATAATAAATAAAACAAGAGATTACATGAAGAACGGATCTCAAAAAAGGACTCACTATTTCTATCAGCTAGTTCAAAATCAAAGACAGTTGATAACAAACCTTGTTCCTCGAAGCTATGCCTTCAACCAAAAGAAATCTGGCTGGATTTAGTGTAACATATCATTAATAGCCAAAGAAAACAGGTATTGTGTTAGTGCCAAATTAAAAAGTATCAACGGCGTATAGTACAAAAATTCATTGAAATACTGTCTGAAATTAGTTTTGGTGTATATAATTGAGCAGCGAGTCAATATTTCAATATTTAAAGATACTGTTATACTGTTATAAAAATAAACTATTTTATCATTAAAGTAAATGATGGAAAACGGGTTGTGTTTGAATTAACGAGCTTTATTTATCACTTCCACAAATTTTGGGTGTGATATTTCGTATTTTATCCATTTTCTGCAGGTGCAACCAAAAAGTTATATCTTTATTTGAATGATAGAATTCGGAAAATGTTTTTTTTCTGATTGTTTGTAACGAGAAAAACCCTTGACGTAATTACTGAAAATATGCAGATAACAGGTAATTTTAAACAGCAATCATTTCGTCAAGATACTTTAGGTATTATCAAATTTATCTATTTAATTGGGTTTATATGGATATTTGTAGAATTGGCCATGAACTGGTATTCATAAGAGTAAAGGAATAAGTCTGCAATTAAATGGCACAGTTGGTAGCCATATTAATTCCTATCATGAACCTGTCGATAAATGTTATGGCAAACCCTGATGTAAATATTGTCAAGATCAACATTAATTGAATTCATCATTTCCTTAGAAGTCAAGTAACTGTATCTTTTTTAGTAATCTTCTTCATCCGAGAAGGTTACAGCAAATATATTTTTGATCTGTTTTATCAAATACACACTCAAAGATATATGAAAATTTCTGTTTAATAAGGCAGGGACATATATTAGTCCCTGAATAAGATTATGGGGAAGTAATGTATTGGATGCTGATATAAAACGGTATCTGAAGGGTTTCTTACGTACTTTAGGTAACTACTACATGGTAATATCTACAACAGTTTTGCAATTTTTAAGAAAAAAACCATGAGAAATTTTTATCAGCCTTCTCTTGTTTACATCATTTTTTACAATAGGAAGTTAGAGCATCGCATACGACTTTAAAATCACTCTTGACAATCAATTTTCGGAGTTGGACGATATTTAGGTCCCTTTTTAAATAAAGCCCATTGCTGAAGTCCAGTGTAGAATACCCATGTGAGAGATCAAAATGCATAGTGCAAAGACAAATTTCAAACAAGCGAAAAGATAAAACGTAAACAAAAGGAACAAAGGTTTGGAATCTACGAACTCCTTTACAAAACAGGAGTGAGATCAGGTGCTCATGTTGGGATACACTGATACCATATGGATGAAATATAACCAATTGTTTTTGATTTTGAACTAGTGTCAGCAGCTGCGAATAATGTTTGGGGTCGTTGGGTCTTGTTTATCTCGTTTTATTTGTGATTGTCTATGTTTTGTGTATCGAATTCAAGAGTAAAGATTCAAGTTAAAAATTGGTTTTTGAGGTGTTTTTTTATCTCATTTTCTCACATCACTTTCCCAGGTTAGGGAGAGGGTTGAGTACTCAGAATCATGTCCCAAACCATGAATCAATAGTTTAGGTTATGTCTGAGTGTTAGTGCTTTTAGGTCACACGTTTACATTTGAACCTTAATTTGCCGATTATTTGTTACATTTGAATTGCCCCACAGTTTATCCTTAATCACAGCTGGCCTTGCAGTGTAGATCTCTGTCCACTGTTGGCCTAAAAATTCAGGTGCAAATCATGGTAAATGAGGAGGTAGAAAATCAATTAAGGTAATTCACATTTGGGGTATCGGAGTAATTTTTAAAACGCGTGTGACGATTTGGATTGGAAGCACAATAATAGATAGCAGCCAATACAGTAAAAGATTTAAAGTTAATGGTAATTAGTCCCATAAGAGGGCAGTGGGACGAGTTTGATATAACCCAATTAACTATAGCTCTTAGCATGTTGAATGTTTTATGTAATATTTGATCAACCATTTTATCAATGTTTAAAATTTTAACAGAACACGGATAATAATAGCAAATCAGTAGTCCTTAAGCACCTGAACATTTTTGCCAATATATTTTGTAGATATGCTTTCCCGTTTTACAGTATCTGTCATAATTTAATTAACTACGTCATAAGGAAAAGACCGATTAAAATTCGTTATATTTTTGTACATTTTTGACAATAGTAATGTTAGAGCAGCATTATTTCATTTTTACAGATTTAAATCATTTGGAATTATTCCGAGCTTTTCACAAGAAGTGGTATTCCATTTTTGGTGAAGGCCTTGTAGAGATCTCTAGATTTGTAGTTTTCTGAGTGCGGTCTCTGACATTTATTCGTTCATAATCAGCTTCGATCTAATTGTATGTAACATTTAAAACTTTTTCAACACTTCGTCATGCCCGAGTTGAAATGTGAATAATATCATAATTACAAATCAACTCTTAAACGGTTCCAGTGGATGAGTTTAACACTTATCTCGATATAATTTCTTTGTTATGAAGACGTTAGTAAATCGGATATATTCATTTTGTTTCTTCCTATAGAAAAAATCCTATTCGATGATAGATTGTTAAGTGAGTTAACGAAATAAGTGCAGCTAAGAATCTTTACGTTATGACCAATCGTAGAATTCAAACTGTAAAAATTTTACCCTTTGTACTTTCGTATTTAATTTTCACATGTATTTTCGCGTAGAATGAATGGTTTCAACAAACAGATAAATAAACCTACTGCTTAGAAAAATATGTTTATTAATATAACAATAATGAATAAATAATTAATAATGATTTAATAAACTTTTAAAATGAATACAACATAGTTGTTACAATTGTTCAATTTCTCTTTACTAGAGAACAGTTTCATTTCAGATATAGAGATCTCTTAACATATACTACAAAAATGTATGTATATGTATCACATGTAAAATTCATGAGCTGTGCGAATAAAAAGTCATAGCAATATTAAAAATGTTTATCCGTACTAAACTGAAACTTAAATTTCAGGGTATCATTTCAATTTTACAAACTTTTGCAGGTTTAAAAAGAATTCGTAGATACCAAAAGGGCAGACAAAAATCGATGTCACAAGACAGACAAGACCATGGTGAACAAAATGATATGAAAGACAAACTGAAGCTGCAGTGACACGAACACTACAAAACAATGTGAGTTTTAGGTCTTTCGGAAGGAGAAGCAACTCCTGCTCCACTAGTGTCATCCGTCGTGTTGCTCAGAATGCAAAGCTGTGGATTAGTCACAATCGATGTTAAACCTGTTTATATTATATCTAACGTTTAATATCATTTCAATCGTTATATAGTGATGAAGTTCATTTTAAATTACCTTTAATATGCTATCTCCGATGCTTAACAAAAAATCACATCATCATCAATGATTTTTATACTGTTGCTTGAATATTTTGGAAATAATTTTAATCTTGTGTAATAGAAAGTAATCTCGTTCATATCTTTCTAATCGCGCATTAGACATACACAGTGGTACCGTTCCTGGTATCTCCCGGTCGGGTAGAGGAAAACCAGAGATGTCTATTCCGACATACAGTTCACATAGAAGTTGTTCGGATTCCCGCCAGATAGCTTTCATATCATCGGAAAATAAATTGTCATCGTTATTTCTCTCCTCAAATTCCATCGTCTGTACAACTGATATGATTTCTTTTAATGTTCTATACTGTTCGACTAGAGCTATTCCAATCTGGAAATATCAAATGTTAAAAGTAAAAATAAACAATTAAAACTCATAGGTTTTAGCAGAAAAGACCGTGCAGTTGTAAGACTTGTCTCACATGAAATCTATCATATGCTGTTTTACAGAAATTTGCGGTACATACTTTTAGAATTTCAAGCCATGAATTACTTCATTTCTTGCCTTGAGCATTGTAGACCTCCTGTTTGAATGAGTATTTCTACAATGTTTAGATCTCGGCTTTATTGTATTTTGTTCTAAAATTCGCAATAGTTTCATAACAATGGTAAACATTTATTTTGTAGCTGTCCATAGATTATTGTTACAGAAAGTATAGAAAAGGGAGATATGGTATGATAGTCTATGAGTCAGCCATCCAAACCGTATTAATTACAAACATGAATATGCAATGGAAATACACGTGTCTTTTTAAAGTAAATTTGATATAACCACGTGAATCTTTCATTCATTTAAGGCAAAATATTAGCGTCAATTTCCCATTTAACGTCTATTGTAAATTGTCTAATCTTCATTTACCATATAAAGAGCTGTGTTTTTTTATTGACATTAATTCTTACCTCACTTGTTAATAATTTAGTACTCATATAATTTAAGCAGTCGGGGGGAGATGCCGTCAGAATTAACTGTTCTTTCGCAAGTATCCTAGATTGCCTCTGAAATATAAATTTACCTCAAGTATAATCTCTAGATTTGGCATTGAATCACCCTAAATGACAATATATTAAATCATATCTTTTTACATAATGATTTAACCTAGAAAAATTTATTGAATGAAACGCTGTTTCATGGTATTAAGTAATTTCAGATATTATTTGATCAAAACATATATTGGATCTCGTTCACTTTTATTTTCCGTTATACTATGTCTTAGATATCATTGTAGTTAAATGTTTAACAATCACTTTATCTTTGATTGTTAGTTTAGTTTAAACATATTTTATTTTTACAAACAAAAGGGATCAGACATAAGTTTTACCAACTTACGTCGTCTTCTCCCAAATACAGTACATTAACAATAACAAGTCATATGAGCATACGTGGTAGATATATAGGTTTCAGACAATGAATAAAATATATATGTGTACAAGAGATGAAGCTAGACCAGCTGTATCGATATCAGAGAAATAAAGTATTGAAAAAAGAAATAATAAATAAAAACAGCAAAAACAATCAAAAATGTTATCATGTGTGGTATGTGGTTACACGATCACGAATCTCTTGGTACCTTTGATATAGTGATAAACATTTCTAATGACTGTGAGATTTTGATCATAGTCTAATTCAGGTTTCCGTTTGTCAAAAAATTTACATCAATTTTATATTTATTCGGTAGCCATCGCAAACTATTCAACAGCTCCGCACCAGTATCAGAATATTTATTATATTCGAGAAGATATTGGTACACAGTCTCGCGTGGCGCCCCGCAGCTTCAAGCCGCGTTGTTAACAATATTAACTTTATATAAATCATCATTAAGGAATGAAGCAGAGTGGCGAAGCTGAGTTAGGGTTTAACTTACGTGGACCATACAACAAGTATTTTGGAACAGACTGCGAATGACTCTCTCTACGAAGTGCACTTTTAAACTTTGAGATAGAATTTAAATTTCTAACGGATTCATCCAGGTTATTCCATTGTGTGATAGTTGAGGGAATGAAAGATTCTTAGGTAAGGGAGAGTCTACAAAAAGGAACAATAAATTCGCGCCCATTTCTTAAGGGATAGATAGTAGTACTTTGAATAGTAGGGGGGCAGTATTTTTCAAATATTGACGGGCATTATCATTTTGAAATATTATAGAATAGCTGTAATTTTGTTCTTTGTCTTCTCACCGAAAGTTTTTCCCATCCCACCTCTTTGTATATTTTGTCGATTTTACAAAAAAACTGGTAGACCTTTAATTATCCTAGCAGCATATAACTGGAGTTTCTCTCTAATTTTTCGGAGTTATTTGAACCACAATTGTTCCAAACTTCGCATGCATACTGAAGTACAGGCCGTATATAAACTAAATATATTTTTTCTAAATTTTCTCGTTTAAGACGATATTTCAGTTAACATAAAATATTCAGGTGTTTCATAGCACTGTTGGTTATATTATTGATATGATCAGTCCACTTCCCATCGCTATTCATGGTTACCCCTGCTGTTTATGGCTTTTAACTTAAGGAACTGTTCTCGATTTGTGAACAGCATGATTTCTGTTTTATCGGGGTTAAAAGACATAAGCCACCGCGAAGACCAGTTATTAAGTTCATTGAGATCATGATCGATAACGTTCATAAGTTCGATTTTATTCTCACTTGAATAGCCAAGCGATGTGTCATCGGCAAAAAGTCTACTTAATGAGAGGAGATATTCTTCAATATCGTTAATATATATAATGAACAAGAGCGGTCAAGAACCGACCCTTGGGGAACCCCCGCTAAGACATTTACAAAAGAAGAAATCCAGACTGACATTCATATATGAGTTTATTCTGAATTAAATGATTGTACATATTTATATACTACTTTTTCCATGACCTTGCCTACGCAGCTAAAGAGAGAGAGAGGACGATAATTCGATGGTAGTGACGCATCACCTTTCTTAAGAATTGTTATTACGTGAGCAATTTTCCAGACTGAAGGGAATTAACACTGTCGATCGAAGAGATCTGTTAAATAAAATAATTATTGCTACTGGATCTTTAGTACCATTCAATATGATTTTATGGATTCTAGTCGTATATGCAGATAAGAAATAAATATTTACCTCAGCCGACGGATTCGGTCAATGTTTATTTCGTATGTTTAAAAAAATGGTTAAGTCTTAAACAAGTTTTTAATTGTACAGCATTATAACCGTATTATAAAAAGGTTTATTATTAATAGAATTATGATGTAGTAATGATAAATAATTAAAAGAGCATGTTGATGTTTAATTACATGTCTAGATTGATTAAATGAATGTTGCTTAACGTCCAGCGGTAAATATTTCATGCATATTCAGTACGAGACCATAGTAATGAATGATGATGATGAATAAACCCTTCTTTTTATTAGACCGAAATGCTTAGTCGGAGTTTTAAAGTGCTAGCTCACGAAAACAACAGTCCACAGGAAGACATGCCACTGTACCCAGACATATTATTCTAACTCTGGACCGACCAGTTTTTTTCTCTTACTCCTTGATGGCGCGTGTTTAGTGGAGAAACAGCAGATACCAATTTTAATGTTTTCGATTTGTTTCGGCCGGGAATCGAACCAACGACCTTCCGTGAGCACGCTAAGCATTACATATGGGCGGTTTATATGTTTATAAAAGGAAACACATTGTCAATTCTAACGAAGGAATTCTCTTTGGAAAAACGTCTTTTGCTGGATTTGGAAAAAATATAATTCTTCGTAATTTAATTTGAAACTAGTATTGTAGTTCTGTGAATGTGATGAACATCTTCAACTCTGCATCAAGACGTAGCCACGGTCATCGACATCACACGCCTCCCGCACCTAATGACGTGTCTCTCATTGACCTGCTACCATTTGTACAGAAACCTTTTTCAAAACTTCATTCTTTGTATAAGTCATGTTTGGATACACCTGTTACAAATCCTAATTCAAGTATGTACAGACTCACAGCAGTCGTCATGGATATTGCCAATTATAGGCTTTTCAAACCAGTTACTTTTAAGAAAGAAGAACAAGAAAAACGGTCGTTTCTTAAACTTTTGTTTGCTAAC